>LLEY01000106.1:0-214203 GCA_001414485.1 Calycina herbarum
CCCTAACCCTAACCCTAACCCTAACCCTAACCCTAACCCTAACCCTAACCCTAACCCTAACCCTAACCCTAACCCTAACCCTAAGATTTCGGAGTGCCGGGTTTCGTGTAATATTAGGGACCTGGCGAATAGCTTTGGAAATTACAGATACGAGAGTGGAGTCCTCTTAAAGGGCAAGAGTAACGGGATCTTGCTGGTTAAACTTGGCTATAACTCCGTGGAAACCATTACCAACTATTGAATATACTACGATTAAGATCTCTTTCTATAGGGGACTTTCAAATCGTTCTAGGTATAACTCCTTGTCGGTATTAGGCATCTTGGTTAAGTTAGAAAGTTTATTAACTTGATATCTTACAACATCGAAAATCTGCCGTTGTAGTTTGCGTGCTTGCCCCTCCATAGCTCCTTGGCTGCTGGAGCCCCCTCCTACTTTGAATGGATATATAAGGTCACGCTACTATGGCGGCTTATTATTCTTACGATCGCCTACCTTCGTAGTAGAAGGGTTTACCTACTATACTACATGATATATTAACTGCGACACTATCTTCCTATCGCGCTTACTAGTTTGAAACATAGCTTAGATATTAGGGAATCGACGGTTAGGAAAGGTGAGGACTGCTTAGTATACATTGTAATATGCTATGTCGTAGAGAGCCCTGAGGAAGTCGGGACGGCGGCATAGCCCGCCAGCGACCTTAAGAGCTATATCTGGCGATGTATCCGAGTAGAATAGTTTCTAAACATCAGGGGCCGACCGTGATAAGAGGTGTACGAGAGCGTTCTAGTCCGACAGTTCGATCGATTACAAATCATTATTATAAAGTTATAACATCTACTCTTATGCTTCTATAATAGCGTTAAACCAGAACTATTGAAGTTAGTAAGAAACGTCTAGTGCTACCTAGCCTAGCAAACTTACATCGTTGATACAATACTCTACTAGCTCTGCCTATAGAGAAATATTAAAAGTTGAATACCTAATTCCTGTCTAACACCACTTAGTAGTTACTGGCTCTCAGGTACTATTCCTCTATAACGTGACGAGTCGACGTATTAGGAATTTGAATTACTTATTTAGACCTAGTATAGTAAGTATCTCGT
The DNA here is from genome assembly GCA_001414485.1 of Calycina herbarum. Taxonomy (NCBI): domain Eukaryota; kingdom Fungi; phylum Ascomycota; class Leotiomycetes; order Helotiales; family Pezizellaceae; genus Calycina; species Calycina herbarum. The sequence goes on from LLEY01000106.1 coordinate 1,108, forward strand.
CTCTAACCTGCGAAGCAGTTCCTTGAAAAAGAGTAGAATCAGAGGCGGCAAGTGTGGCCAGTTCTATCTAGACCTGTGTATGGCTGTCTAGGAGCGTGTAGTCGTGTCGATTAGTACGAAGCTTGATCTTAAGTTGTTATAGAAGCTTGTTTAAAACAGTGTTATTAAAGCACCTCTACTCTGCTACTACTACAGCTTACCTAGATCATAGATATTATAGACCTACTAGCGCTTATTATGCTTAGACAGATAGAGGTAGGTACTATTCTGCTCTAAAAACATCTTTAATACCTTTACTCGATACTAGCTAGAGATAATCTCGGCCTTTTGCCCGCTGCTAGCTATCTATACGTAGAAAGGGCTCCACTGCTTCTAAATAATATTATTAGACCAGTTCGATGTCTTATTCGATAAATAACTATCAACCTTTAGTTTTTCAATCTACGCTCCTGTGTAGCTAATTATAAGGTAATTATTCAGGGTTTCTTATTATAGCCTCTCTCTCTTAAAAGTCTTACAAAGACTCCGTACATGCTTCTCGTTCACCGGTCGATTACTACCTACGCTCTAAGAAGGAGTGAGAGCATTAATGGGAAATCTAGTAGTATAGACGCGGTATGGTCTAGCTAGCTCGTGCGCTGACTTGACGCTCTTGAAATTTCTAGTTGATTCGCTCTGTGCTAGACGGCTGCCCTCGCGATTAATTCGGCGGCGTTTAACTGCCTGTCCCAGCATCGTATCGTGTTTGTGAAGATAATACTAGGGCGGGAAGAGTAGGAATATTAGTAGTAATACGTTGTCGTAGTCTTTAAAAGGAGGTTGGAATAATAGAGGGGAAAGAGTAAAGGATGGTAGGATCCCTACGAAGCGATAATAATATCTGGATTTTAGATGTTCTAGCTAGGATATTTTAGTGTGTAGAGGGAAAGGCATTTTATAGTCCTAGAAATGTGTTCATTTCGCTGGTTTAGTCTTGCTCTATAGTTTAAGACTAATTTCGCTAAAAAAGCCTGTCTGCCTCGAATTACGTGAGCCCTTATTAACCTAATCAGTCTAGGAGTGGCTACGTTTTTATTATAATTTATTTTAAGAATTATAGTTTAGAAATAATTCTATGCTTTGCTTTACTACGTGGGTCGAAGGTTATTGTTTATTCTACGAGATTTTAATTTCTTTGCTCTGTAGGGTAAAGATTTGCTTATTAGTATTTTAAAGGTGGTCTTTGCCTCGTGGGGCAAAGGATTGCTTACCTTTTCGCTCTATAGGGCAAAATTCTAACCCTAACCAGAGGTCTAAAAGGCCCGTTTAGGGTAGTATACTAGCTGACGGTGGCAAGCGTGCCTAGACTCCGCTGTAGAATCCGCTTCTAGCTCTGGCAGATGCGTTCTAGTTCTAGCTTAGTAGTAGTAGTAGTAGCTATAAATCTAGCGGTTATAACTAAGTTATATGTTGAACTAGCTAGCACCTCCTCCTAGCCGGTGTACTATAGCTATGGATCGATTTTGGTTGCTATAGTACTTGCTTTGTACTCTTCCTCTTCCTTCTTTATCTACTCCTTGATCTCCGCTTTGATTGCTACCCCTATGTCCCTAGTATTGTTATCGTCGGTGCTACTGCTACGGTTATAGCTAATGTTTATATTATGTGACTGTCTTAACGCGTCTACTATCTAGTATTGCTCCCTCCTCTCTCTGAACCACGTCTATAGCTGGACTACTGTATAAACCTAGTTATCTTTTAACTGCTTTTTGCTATGCTTGATATTCCTATGCTGTCGTACTGCTAGTCGGCTTTAGGTCTTGTATTAGTAGTTGGTGTATTAGAACCTGTTAACTACTAGAAGAATTAGCTGTGGAAGAGATCTATCTAGTAGTAGTGGTATAGTCTGGAAGTTGTATTACTACTGCTAGTGTTGGATATACTCCTTAACCTGCTTCTGGATATCGAGTTAAGCTTGGTGTTTATTATAGAGATAGCGACTAACTGCTGCTAGTGCTTGTGCTTGCTGGTACCCCACGTGATGACATATAATTACGTGAAAGTCTAGATTTAGTATAAGCTATAGCTGTAGTCCTTCGGGGAGTGGCAGTGGCAGCTGTTGTAATAAGTTTGCTATTGTTATAATCGTATACTTTCGTTTGTAGACGTATTATTGCTATGTATTAAGAATCTACATACGCTGTGTTTAGAATAGCCTGCGCACAGACTATATGCTAAGCGAGCCCACCAAAAAAATCCTAAACACGGCGTATTTAGAGGGAAATACCGTTAGGGAAATACCATTAGGATTTCTAATATTTTTGTATACACATTAGAGATTTGGGACAGTGCCTTTTTGTCGGTCTACTCAAAGCTGGCACTTCCCAATTTAACTTATCCGAGAAAGTAAGATGGAGAATCGATGGTAAATTGGATTTCCGTGGTAGTTCAAGTGTATATTTCCCTCGAACGAACTGTAGAAGCCTATCAATGTAAAGTACACTTTTCGTTTATTTACTTGACACGGGTGGAAATGGTTTACTAAGCCTCGTACTTTCGCTATTTCTCCGACAATGGACTCCCAGATATTCGACGTCTTGGTAAAGAGTTTGATAAAGAAAATATCAATTCATCATTCAGACATATGTTTCAAAAGGGAGAGGACCTCTTAACTTCACGACTTGAAGTCCCGAAGTTTTCTGGGCTACTGATTTGATAGTTCGGTTAGATGTTGGCTAGTGTTAGTTGGGTGTTGGTTGGTGTTGCTTAAAATACCCACATTTTCTGTTGGTCTTACGTGCAGCCGGAAGTGGGTAAACACCGAGAAAGGACGAAAATGTTGGTTTGGTGGCAGAGCTGTCGGCATTACGTTGTCACGTTGACAGGCCGCAAGTTGTTTTTAGCTTTCTTTTCCGGGCGGTTGCTCCAGGTCAACTCGTTGGCCGGAAGCTGTACTTCAAAGGCTGTGGGCGATAAGAAACAAAGGATAATTTTATTGACAGGGAGAAACTGTTGAAGGAAGGTTGGTGGCCCAGTTACTTGGTTGGTTGAAGTGATATTGAACAGCGATGGACTTGGGTATAAAGAAGGCATGAAACACATCTTTTATACACATCTCATTTAAACTTCTTACCCCCAACTGATCCCAAATTCTGCATATCTTACCCAGTCTTCGCAAACAATCGCATCGAGAATGAAACTTCCAACTGCCCTCATCACCATCCTCCTCACAATTCTTTCCACCACCAATGCAGCCCCATCTTCATCGCCAACCACCATCCCCTTCCTCAATAAGATAAAAGTCCGATTCACACTCTTCGACGAATTCAGCACCACTTTCCCAAACCCCTACATAATCGACTTTCCAATCATCAATCCACAAGTAATCACCGACCAGTCCGACAAAAATGCTCTTACGGAAACAATTCAGTTTGTGACGGTACTTGGACCGAGTACCGGAGAGCCAAACACTAATGAGAGATGTGACTTCTATGAAGAAGCGAATGATGAGAGCTTGCTTGCGTCTGGGGTTGGGAGTGACAGGGTTGATGTTGGTGGTGGGGCACGGCCCCCGGGGAAAACTGTTGGGATGGTTGAGTGTTATTATGTGAATGGGAATAGTGACAGGATTGATAAGATAAGCATCTGATGAGCTGTAATAGGGATGGTTGGGGTGTATATTTGAGCCGAAAATTTCCAAAGTAGTTGTCTAGTATTAAATTGAAAGATATCTGAATTTCATTTTTTCGGGCCATGTGTGCAGGTAATTGTTCAGACAGCTAAGGTGAACGAATAGAAAGAAAACCAACTAAGGCCACGGCTGCAGGTGGCCATTGGGCTGGGGCATTTCCGTGAGGTTATTTTGAGCATGTAATACCAACGCGCGAAGCTAAGCGACAAGGGGGCTATGAACCTTGGACGAAATGGATAAATAACGTATATTACTTCATTCGATTCTTCAAAATTATTCCTCGTCAGTCTATACTCCACTTCTCATCCACTCAATTGACGCCCTTAGTAATTCTTTGGATCCCCAAAGCACTTCAAGTCTTTACATCAACAAACGTTAAAATGCACCTTACAACCATATTCCTTGCTCCCATCTTTTTATTCTTCACCACCACGAAAGCAGCCCCGTTTGCGTCTCCCTCACCAGACGGAAGCCCGAATACCGATAGCCAAGCAGTCGTCGACGTCGAATTCGTACCGTTCGTCGATTCCGGCGACTCGTTCGACGTTATCGTCGTAGCCACTTTCCTATTGAACGGACCCCAGCAGATTACCAACCAATTTCTTATACCATCGCTCTTCAAGAGTGCGAGGGTGACCGGCAGAAATGGGAAATACAACGGGGAGAGATGTGACTTCTTCTCAGACCCGAATGGGGAAACCATTACTGGTACAGGGGTAGACAATTTCGGGTTGGTTTTCGATAGCGAAAATGTTGGTGCAAACATTATGAGCGTTTCGTGTTCTTCCTCCGCTGGGAAGGAGTAGAGTGGTTAATAAGTTAAAGGGGGAAACATGGTCATATTGGAGGTTTTGTTTCCTGTATTTGTTTTGCTTGAAATGTCTCATCGGAATCAGCACCAAAAGTAACTTCCACCTTCTCTTTCCACGAATAAGTACGGATCTGTTGGATTGCAATCAGCAATTTAAAACCATTATTGTATTCAACTCACGAAATGATTTCGACCTTAAATTCTTACCCCTCGGGTCATTCGGAAAGAGTAAACAACTGCTTAATTAGTGAGTCGACGTTTATGATAAATTTAGCTCCAGATAGAGGTTGAGGACAACACGTGGAACTTGCTCTATGGCGATGAGCTGGAGTAATGTTGGAATGACTAAAGATGCTTAATTTGGCTCTGAAGTCAGACCACCGGCTCGGATGGACATGGTCTCGAATTGGTGGTGTTGGACGATGGCTGTGCGGAGTTTGTTGGAATGACCGCCAAGTATAAACAACCACTTTAACGAGGACTAGCCAAACCATATAAACGCGCAACCCACCTCAATCAATTTGCTTCTCATCAACCCCTACTTGAGCAAAAAATTCAAATAGTATACAGCTACCCATTTTTCTTTTCAAAAGTCAAACAAAATGCAAATTCCTCTCTTCTTCTCCGGCATCCTCCTCGTCACCGGAGCTCCCTTCTGGCTACCAGACAGCAATCCCAAGAATCCCAACAGTATCACGAGCACAAACGCCAATGCCGAATCCGGTCGTGATAACCCAACCAAGGGAAACGTGATAGCAGCACCAACACCAAACCCTCTTCAGGCAAAGACAAACACTTCAATTCAACCTTGGCGGCGAAGATGCAAGGCAATTTGACTTTCCCTTTGGCACCTTAAAACCAATCAATAAGAACAGCACAGCCACTGTGGTTAGTGTTCAAGTAGTCCTCGGAGAAGGAGATAAAGATAGGACGACATGCGATGTCTTCGGTGATGAGAATAGGAAAAATGTTTTGGCGAAAGGGGTAGGGACTGGAGTGGTTACACTTGGAAACGGAAAGGGTGTGGTGGTTGGGGCTGCTAAGTGTTCAGGAGGAAAGTAGGCAAAGTGTAGTGGTGGTCGAAGAGTAGGGGGTGTATGTGGGTGCGTTTTAAAGGGATGAGTTTGGGGATGCATTGGAGTTGAGGTGTTTATTTGTTTTCTGAGCCTTTTCATCACAGCCTCACTCACTAGACTCAATGAAAGAAATAAACCCCTTGAGGAACATCAGAGAGAGAAGATATTCATGGTATTGATACAGGGTTTCCAGTGCAAAATATCCGGACTCGCGCTGGACAGTGAAAGTGGCGGGAAATAGAAAATGTACTTAAGTTCAACTGGGAATTACACAGCGAAAAGCTGCTTAGAGTGTGCCAGGTCAGGGACAGTTGTTGAGTCATCATTTCTGCTTCGATTTGTATCTTTTATATATTTTTGCGACAGTGTTGTGCGCCTGTTATAAATTCTGATGCAGTCGGAGTTTCCGCCACTTTTACTTTTACTGTCCACCCCGCGCCGGTTTGCCTTATCTGCTTGGCAACGTAAGTGTCTCCCAAAAATAGGCTTTAGGGACGGTTTAGTGTCAATATGTAAATGTTGGTAATGGATGCAAATTTAGAGACCTAGGTACAAACTGCTGCAAGGGAAACTATCGGTTTTGACTCTCCCTGTTGCTTCAAATTTATCTTGATCATGTTTGCGAACTCCTTATGTAACAAGGTGAAAATTTATTTGATTTGGGTAGGCCCAGTTCATATCAGACCAACGATGGTTGCTACATTGGCCATTGTTGGTTTTGAGGCTCTGCCCACGTATTCATGTTGGAATAAGTGGTAACCGAAATTCGCTAGCAAACTTTCTTGAGCACACTCCGACACCCGGGCATTGCTACACCCGCAACGTGTAAAGAATCGGGAATAGCTGTTAACTGCGAGGTCCGGTTTCAGAGGGGATAGAAATGCAACATTGCATTCTGATTTGGAGATGCTCTGGTCTTTATCATAAAATGTAATGTGGTATAGCATTCTTTTTTTCAAATCCCTTTCTAACTAACTGCAATTCTAAACAATTTCCTTTCATAGGCTCTTCTACGTGTACTGAAATGTCAAAAACAAAAATCAAGGAATCCAATCTATCGCATGCAGTCTAATCAACATTTCACTATCTTTCCCCACTTATTCCAGCTCATCAAGTAGCAATGAGAACCTAACTATTCCCAGAAACCATCGACATTGCACCGCCAGCTGTTGCACAACTACCAGTTATCAACGGTGTGGTAGTCTTTGCTTGCCACTATTTCGTCTCTTGCAGCAAGTCCCGTACCAACAACTATCGTATTCGAGTCCGTATTAAAGCACGTCTCCGTAGAGTCAACACTGTTGCAAAGAGAATATAGTTTCTTGTTGTCCATGTCGCAAAACAAGTTCTCGTGCTGAGAGATTAGATCTGGACCCATAGACATCTCACTATTGCAGAGCTGACTAGCACCGTGTTGATCACTGGTAGTAACAACAAGGCGACCGTTAAAAGTGTGAGTGGAGTTAGTACCAGGTTCTGGGGTGGAGTTTCCTTCTTCTCTTCTGACTTTTTTATTATGCCCAAATAACGTTGGGGAAGAAGGTTTCTCCCTCTTGCAATCTTTTCGAATCGCACCGCTAACGAGAACTTTACTGAAGTCTTTGTCTTTGAATGATGTTTCTTCGTATTCCAATCGCTCAGGGAAATATGGAAGACAATCGTCAATTTTGAACTTGGGGTATACCCAGAATCGTGGCCGGCTTTGGCAGAGAACGTTGAGATTATGGACGTATTGATCAGCCCTTTCATTATTCCCTACGAAATCGGGGACGTGATAACCGAAGGCGTTGTATCCAGTAGTTCCGCCAACCCAGATGCATAACGGTCTCATTGGCGATCCATTCTTATCTGTGTTGAAGCTTTCTTGTTGGTAATACCAAGGGAGGTTGCAAAGCTGCTGAGAGGCGATATCTCCAACGAAACTGTATTTTTGAGCAGACGGTGTTGTTACGGTGATCCAAGCAATCTAGAAGACGGGGGAGTCAGTCATTGCCTATCTAGGAAAGTTTCAGGGTACAGTAAACAAAATTTGGTGCTGGTTCAAAAGGGGTTCAGGAATAAGAGTGCAGGAGATCGAAAAATATGAAATAGGGTAGTAGGCGAACAAATGCCTAATCACTTACACAGACTGGATCTTTTCCTGCCACAACAGCAACGTATTCAGGTGATATTCCTCCAACATTCTCGCTAGCCTTAATTTCAATGTCATTGCGGCCTCCGACGAGTGTTGCATAGTCGTTTCCATTTTTTTGGCCTGGATCAGTAAAGCCGATTGAGTTCCCGCCAACATCATAGAGATGAACTCCCGGCATGGTACCCTTTAAGCCAGGTGTATCTAAACTTCCCGTCAGGTCCGTTCCTACGACGATTCGTACATTTGTAGTGCGTTCTGCGGCCGGTGGATCTGCTACATTGTCTAGCAGAGGAAGAAAGGTCAACCCAGTGACTCCCAGCATCAAGGCATTCGCTACCGCCATCCCTATAAAATAGTCAGTATTTAGAAATTGGTTGAATGTTTCAAAAGTGAATTTTGGTTAGAATGGCGGGAAGGTACTCACTATCAGAACTGAAAATTGAGGGGCAATATTTATTTGAGCTGAAAACGAACGAATCGAATAAATTGGTTCTAATGGAGGTACGGGTTTTAGATCTGAATACTTCGTGGTTGCGTAAACTTAGATGTGTCTAGAGAGCAATCGAAACTTGTGCTGGTATACCCTTCTTATAGAAATATATTCACCGTCTTCGAAGGCTGAGAGTAGTGACTTAGCCTCACTCAGAATTCCGCCTCCGCTTTCAAAGTCAGATGAGATTTATTGACGAACATGTTCTCCTCAGGATCATCTATGCTGAGGGATTTTGGGGCTATGGCAAGGCAGAAAGGTATCATTTCTTAACGGCCTGTTGGTTATCAATGGAGTCGTTTGTTGGTGATGTTTCGACTAAATATCTTTACGGTAAAGAAAAGGCTCGGGCTCACATAAACCATGAACTCTTAAAATAGCTTATACGGGAAAGTTGGTTGGAGATTCAGTTCTTCTATTTAAGTAACCAACAGATTCTTTAGCACCCGTTCATATCATGTATTTCTTCATATCTCCACAGTTTTTATATAATAGGAGAAGGAGCTTGCTGGTTAAAATAGATCTGTTGAAATACATAGGTACTCTGCCTTGTTATTCTTTACCTGCCAAGCTAAACCAACATTGTTGTATGTTCCAACCTGACGAATCATAATCTTCAGCGGCGCAGGCCGATGGCGGAGTTGTTGGTGAGTTGTTGGGTCTTAAATCTGATTGGTGTAAGATGCCCCCTGTAGGCTTAAGCAAATTTCCGCCCCTAAATTGCCAACTGACTTTCGCTGAGCTGTCCTTAATCTCACTCACTCAAAGAAATTTTAAACATCAGCCTCGGATTTCCACAATCCACAACCAAAAACTTTGCGAAAACCTCTTTCATCCGATAAATATGCCTGTTGTCAGTTATTCGCCTAATGTCTCGGGCCTCACTCTCACGGCTTCTCAGACGTGCAACCCAACCTTCGTTAAAACAAAGTCTCCGTTCCTCGAGCTCCCCTTCGAGATTCGAAGACTCATATATTCATACCTCATCCCGGACAATAAAATTTTTCTTGCTCAGCGAAATTTTCTTCAGCCTCGGCCTGCCTTTCGAAAGGACGGCAGTTCATGTTGTCCGGAAATATTACGCGTCAACCAAAAGGTCTACACCGAAATCTCGCTAGAATGGTACTCCAAAGCTGTTTTTGGGGTTTGCATAATCGAAAAAATTTCGGTGGATGAGGAAAAGGAATGCTATGGCGTGTTGTCATTTCTGGGGAAGTTTTTCAAATCAGGTGATCAACTTCCAAGTCAACTTCAACAAACCAAGAACCTCAGCCTCCAATTATGTCTCCTAAAACATGATTTGATAATCCCAGGTTCAACATATCGTCGGGGCCAGGCGCACCTGGACCAACTCGATGCTTTAGTCTCTTTGCTATGTGCACCCGAATCGAAACTTGAAAATCTAGCGTTTTATGTTGGAACAACCGATATTGTAAGGAGACGAATGAGGAAACAACCGGAACTCATTCCTGAGTTTTTGGAAGCCAGATTGCACTCTCTACGGAAATTTCGGGGTTTAAAGGAGGTTAAGGTTCGTCTCAATATGCATCGGGTAACCCCTACAGAATTGGCTGTTTCACAGACGCCAAATCTAGATATTGATGCCTGGATGCATGAGTTTCTGGATCCTTTGAGAAAAGAGATGATGGAACCAAAGTCGTTGTAGATAGTGGGGGAGTTTTCACCTGATGTAGACACCACCAAGATGCAAAGATTGAGAGAAGCAGGCAGCTCTTTTTAGGTTGAACTGTTTAATTTTCAATTTCATATTTTTAAGTGCTTTATTTATCATAGGAATCCAAGAGAGATCTCATTGTTAATTTTTTAGAGATTCGCTGCAATGTTGGAGTCTGAATTATGTAAAACAATCTCTGCTGGGCCAAGAGAAGTGAATCACTCAGCCTTTGATGATTTTGTATATTCTTCTTTCACTTTAGCTGCTAGGCTATTTTCTGTTAGTTTAATCTACAGACTAAGCGCTGTTGTCCTTTTTGTCCCCGGTACGAGGCATATAACCCTTGCGATAAGGATTGTTGTACATGTAAGAACCCACTAGACTATAATCGGCCCGCAGGTTGGTGTGTTGGATTAGTACTTGGCAGTAAGATTGGCCATTTTATTCCCCTTACTGGTTCTGACTTTGCTTTAATTTAGTTCTTGGCAGAGGTGCTTTTCCCTTTTACGGCCCCTGTTACAATCCCAAAAGACAGCGCTTCTCAATCTGCCTTGACAAAGTAACTCCAGTAGGCTGTGAGCCAACAAAAGGCTATCGTGTGTACTCATTGCGCCTGGGACACGAGCTTTGCCTCATGTTGGCTTATTTACGTGTTGAGGTAGGGGACGCGGAGATGGAAGGACATTCTGCTGATCTATGTATAGATTTTGAATTATTTGTTGGTTAACAAGTAAACTATAAAGCTGTGGAAGTCCATTTATACAAGATGAATTAAAAAGAAACAAGTCAATCACTTTCTGCTTAATTCCTCGCCTTTTGAACTGCAAAACCCTTTCACCAATACTTATAACCATTTACAATCTATCTACCTCTCCTACACATATATCTCTCAAGCTTCCAAAACAAAACCCCAGCCAGCCTTCCAACACAAAATATCAAAACGACACTATCTCGGCTTCCACTGAAAGATGCAGTTATCCAAGTATCTTTTCGTTGCCAGTCTCAGCGTTCTCGCCTGCAATGTTAGCGGACTTATAGCCAGCCCACCTGGGCTTCATCCCAACTTTCAAAGGAGTCTCGATAGTCGAGCTGGGGTGGTACCGATAAAGAACCCCAGACCCGGCTCAGAACCAAATTCGCCTAAACCCAAAGAGGGGGAAAATGCTGGTTCTCGTGATTCCACACCTGAATCTACCGAGTCGGGTCGTAGGCAGAGGATCCAGGACGATAGTTACATGACCACCGATCCAGGAATGAAACAGGTGTTATTGCCAAGCGAATATATGTCTAAGGGCCAAACAGCTCTGGAACAAAGTCGTGACTTGATTCGGGCATACCCAAGAGTAGATAAGGAATTTCCTTCTTACAGCGAAAGATATGAACGAGTTTACGATTTTAAAGTAGAGGATGGCAACCCCACTTCAGGAACCAATGCCCTCGAGGATATCCCAGACTTAGCTGAGATTTTCAAGGGAATGGGAATAGACGGCAATAAACGATGGTCCGAATTTGGTTACGCATCTAAGGGAACATTAATAACGGCAGAGGTCAAACCCGAAGAAGTTCAATTGGTTGCTTATATGAATATTGACAAGAATAGTGGAACTGTTCTTGGTCTGGAGGTGTCTTCTCAGGCTGATATTGACCCTATCGCAATTGGAAACGGCCCTGTACCACGGAGACTCTTCAGCAGTGAGCTAGTAGCCCTGTCTTACAGAGAAGTTGCTGGCTCATTGGATAGTATGAAGAATTTTCTCCAGTGGCCAGTCAAAAACTTGGGAACACAAAAAACCATCGCAGACGCATTCCGTGCCAAAGGAGTCAAGGACGAAGACAGGGACGCGGGAGAAATGATTGAAGTGTGGCCTGGAGAGATTCCAGGCAAGCTCCTCAATGATCCTTTTAGTGGCCTTGCTGGAACAGACAATGCTCGACCCGGAGTCCGATTGACGGGTGATTATCCGGATTCCTCTAAGGGCCTAGAGGTTGTCAAAATCCAGGCTTGGTACAGAGTAAAGGGAGCTGAAGACAAGCGAGCTAGTGCACTTAACCTTGTGTACGGACGTGCTGAGGTGGTTCCGGGTCTTCAAGGGCTTCAATAGACCAGTAAGTTTTTTCTTCACTCACAGTTCGCTTGCAGACTTATATACTAAAGACAATATCCTACAGAAAACTTTTAGAGCCAAGGTATATTCATAGTTTTGGTAGCCTAGGATACGCCAAAGCTGGTCGATAGTCGATGAGAGATTAGGAGTATTTTCATTTTTCTTTTTCAACCAGAAACTTTCTTTACAGAAAATGTTAGTCGGGATTTTGTTTCGGAAGAGTGTTAGGTTTCAGACTATTGGGAGCATGTGGTAGATGAATGAGAGTTACCTGGTTAGCAATGAATTGTAGTCTTCCTTTTAAAATTTAAGGAATATTTTCTATAATCTTTTCAAACAAGTCCACCCTTGAATCACTAGGAGAAAAAGACAATACCCTTGCGCAACTATCAACAGACTCTTGAGTATATCTTGTCAATCACTTAATCAAGTTGTTATGGCCCGAGAATGAAAACCACCGCAGGTGTTACGGATAGTTAGTGGCTTGGCGGCTATGCGAGACGTTAATGAGGCTGTAAATACCCCAGGCGCTAAGCTAAGCGAGAATGGTCAAGCCATTGACCTATCTGCCTACCAAATCTATATTGTAACAGACTCAAAATGATCTTGGGTACAAAGATGCGGGGCACATCAACTTTCCACGCCATGCCACCTTTTCTTGCCCCGCCCTCGCCCTATCAAAAGCCACTCAAGTACTGTACACTCCTTTGTTCAAGCTGCTATAAAATTCCCAAAGTACTAGTGGTATAGATATTTAGTATTAGATGTACAATAGAGAGCCACCAGGATTCTATAAGGATTATTCTGAAAGGTCTATGAAGTTTGCTTTTCTAAAATTGTGAATATTATCAATCTAAAACCCCTGAATATCCAAATACGGCTTAAAAAGGAATCATCTGGTTTAAAAAGGACTTATATTAAACGTGTAAGTAGCTGATATAACGACCTCCTTAGATAGACATAGCTAGTCAGGTTAGCTCAACGTCGTTAAGACATATATATATTATTTATACCTTAAGGAGGTATGCCAGTGATAGTAGAATAGTAGAGTAGATAGTACTATAAACTCTACATAAGTTAATTACACATTTCGTAAAACCTGGTATAAAACTCATACCTGAGAGAGGAAAGCTTGATAAAGATAGTAGAATTGATAATATATATAACGTGTTTTACAAGCGAGTCGCCTATATAAGCGGGTCGCCCACTTTCCTCGTCGCGTACTATATACCACCTTTAAATCATAATAGCTCAACACTACAACGTTCAATTACCTTCTTAAGAAGCTAATATTATTTTAGTAACCTAAGAACTCGAAAACAACGCGTTATTAACCGAACAAAGCGCTATAAAGATTTACCATGTTCCTTAAAAGACTCTCTCTAATTAACGCGCCGGAAAGCTCTTATGACGCGATTGCCAGCCTAATTCGAAAAAGCTTATAAAGCTAGAGGAGGAGGTAATAGTTAGATATATATTAGAGTTAGATTTGCGAGGGTTTTCGCCTATAAGGGATATAGTATAAGATATAGCTAACAATCTGCTAAGAGAGCGTAACAGAAAGCCTATAGGTAGGAACTAGCTAGATAACTTTATAAAACGTATACCTAAGCTTAAAACTCGATAGAGTCGTTTATATAATCGTTAACGAGCTTTAACTAAGGATCCGCGAGTTATTAGCCTATAGTTTATACTTATATAGTCTATTAAAGAGAAATATAGTATTTAAGATAAGGATATTTATAACTTTAACAAAAGTAGCTTTATAATAGGAGTTATTTCGTTCTAACTTGTTATTATAAGCTTAAAAACACGTAGGAAGCAAAAGCAAGTTTAGCTAGGTAATCGTAAGTAGGTTATAGTTATTTAGAGAGTCAACGTAATAAGATAAGCAATCCCGCTATTTATTATATTCGCAGGCAAAGTACTTATTTCTACCTAGTACTAAGACATATATATACTATATAATTAGGTAATTAAGGTTAGCAACAACAGCTAGACAAATAATAAGCTTAGAGTTATATAGTTAAAGCATTTTAACAAGTATATAAAGGCACAAAGTATAGGAGGATATCGTTTATTAATTATTAATAGTTATAAAAGCTATAACTCGCTTAAATTCTAGTAACTCTATAAAGACTTAAACATTATTACCCTCTATATACCTCTACACTCATCGTACCTACTACAGCCGCTTAATATAGTCTACTTCTCGTTATTAAAGCAAGCGTATAGAGCTAAGATATTAGGCTTAGTATAGAATCATATTAATTATATTACTAAAGAAACCTTTCTTCTCGCGTTTAAAGCAGCTTTTTATAAAGCATTTATAAAGGATAACATCTACGCGAGTTTTAAAGAGGCTAGGCTAGTCCTATATAGCCTAGAAGCTATGTTATCAAAGCTTGATTTAAGGCTTCGTACGCTAACACTAACAATACCAGAAGACACTCTATAGACACCTAAAACACTAAGTAACGTATATAAAATAATAGCTTAATCAACGCTTATTCGAGATCGGATTCAAAGACATTAAGACTCGTTACCTAGTTCTATTATTCAGTCTCTTAATCAACTTAAAAAAGGCTCAACTAGGGTAATACATAATATAGTATTAATATATAAGGAAATCACTAACGTCATCTACAAGCGAGTGTAATACACAAGTGAATATAACACGGAATTACATAAGACGCGTCACTCTAACTAAAACTCGAATACTACTATAACCAACGATATAAAACAAAAGCGACGAAAGAAAAATTCTCCTAGCTAGTTAGGCTATGGATCGTAACCGTGATTTAAGTACTAGAGCTGCTGCTATAATCTATAGAGTCGATTATAGTATACTAGGTCGCTGATAATATAGTTAACCTTTATAACGCGATTCTACGTCTAAATCTCGAAAGCTTATAGATCTAGAGGAGTTAGTAATAGTTTAATATATCCTCGACCTTAATATACGCGTATTTCCTCCTAGACTTGCTAGTATAATAGATATAGCGAACCGACTACTCTATAACTGTAATATAGCACTTGTTAGTAGGAACTAGGCTTCTAACTTTATAAAGCGATAATAAGTCTTATAAACGTGTCTTTATTAGAAGTATAATTACTAGAGAGCCTAATACGAAGACCTTGATACGATTTCTACGTGGTTCCGACTAGTTTAAAATATAACTACTAAATATAGTATCTAAGATAAAGATATCTATAACTTTAACGAGATAGGCTTTATAATAGGTATTATCTCAATAGGAATAGTAGTTATAAGTACTAAAAGACGTAGGAGGCCGAAAATGGCTTAGTAAGGCAATAGAGAATAGGTTATAGTTATTCAGGGTGTTAGTTTCTATGGCTACGCGGTTCCTCCGTTTATTATCGTTGCTAGTAAATACTACCTTGTGCTATAGTATGAAAATAGTGAATTACTAAAGGACTGGCGTATTACTGTAAGCGATAATAGTTAGATAATAAATAAAAGGGGTCTTAAATAGCTTTAGTACTTCAACGAGTATACTAGAGGTCGGATAATTAGAATATACCGTCTACTTATCCTCGACAGCTATAAGAGCTACTACTTAACAGATTTTAAGCTTTATTATAAAGAGAATAATATTATTACTCTCTATATACCTCCTTATTTGTCTCACCTCCTTCAGCCTCTTAACGTCGGTTGTTTTAGCCTACTAAAGCAGGTATATAGGCGGTATATTAAAGATATAATACAGAGATATATTATATATATTATAAAAGCCGACTTTTTACCTGCCTTCTATGCCGCCTTCCAGTAAGCTATGACGCTAATAAATATTCGAGGGGGCTTCTAAGGAGCTAGGCTTGTTCTATTTAATCTAGAAAGTGTAATATCTCTACTAGATATTAAGCTACGTATACTAACCCCTTCTAAATCAGCTATTAACCTACCTCTATAGGTTTTAAAGACCTCGAATAACCTAATTAAAGCGACTTTATAATTAGAATTCCTAAAATCCTGTATTTCTATATATTAAAATAGCTTGCCGACTTTAATTTTCCAAGTAATTAACTAATTTATAAAAGGGGCACATAGGATAATACACTAGGTTGTATTATTAAAGGCAGAGGTCTAGGACCTTCGAGAGGCAAATAAAACCCTAAGTAAGCGTCGAAGGGCTAGAAAGACACGTGTCTGTTAAGGAGGAACATTGACTTTATAAGAGGGGTAGAACCTTTTGTCCTAGAAGAATATCTAGAGTACTATATAACAGGAAGAGGATAAAGAGGGAGGGGTAGCTACTAGACTCCGACCAAGGGAACGACGCTGTAAACGATGTAGCAATACTAGTTATAATATACGTACCTATGAAATTGATATTAATATATCTGAAGAGGAGGAATTAGAGTAGTTTTAATCAATTTTGTTTATTATAGGTAGTTAATTATAATTTTTATTAGGGTGGTACGATTCCGTGTTGTATTCACTTGTGTGTTACACTCGCTTGTAGATGACGTTAGTCTTCGTATAATAACTAAGGCTACAACTAAGCGTAAAAGTCGTAAGAGGAAGTATATTAAGAGTTAAGAGACATTAATAGTAGGCAACGTAGCTGATTTAATTATATCTAAGGAAAATAGTGGCCAGAAACAAGGTAAAGAGTCTAGGAAGAGAGTTCGCGTAGATAAGCACTATAGCTGTTGTAGTAAAACTAGGCATAATTCTCGTACTTATTAAGTAGAAATATTAGATATAGAAGATAGCGAAAGTTCTGAAGAATACTAGATAGCTTCTATAGTAATAATAACTTTGTATAGTGTTGAGTATTTTATATTATAATAACACTAGGTTGAAAAAGTGGGCGACTCGCTTGTGTAGGCGACTCGCTTGTGAAACACGTTATAAGTAAAGTAATGATTAGTAGAACTAGGTTATTCATGACTATTTATCTTCGTTAACGTGGAACTATTTCGAGAATGTTTTTGTACAGGTTGCTCATCCGTTAAGCAACTGGCGGATTACTCTAGGTATTATTAAACTTAGGTATATGAATAGAAAACCAGGGCAATCTAGTATATATATCGCAATTGTCTATTTCCCTCAGCATGTTAGGGAGAATAGGCAGCAATGCTACAGAGACTATGTAGCTTGTTTATAAGATTTAGTCTTGATTAGTCGAAGAAAAGACATGATTGCTGGAAGACATAGATACATGTCAATATTTCCCGAGGCACGAGGCATTCTAGGAACATTATTGTGGCAAATGCCTACCTACAGCAAAGCCGTGATTTCTCCATAAGTTCCCCACCATTCCTCCATGATATCTTACACCATTCTTCCATAAACTTTTACAATGCTTTCCCATCGCAAATTACATGGTTCTTTATCCGAACATCCATTGTTTGTCCATAGAAGCTTCGTCGCATATTATACCATTCTCCCATCAATCGCTACACTTCACACTCATATTCTTGTGCAGCTGACATGGAGACTTCTTCTGGTTCTCAGTCTTTTGTTCGGCTTACTCAGACTGCTGCGAAATTGAATGTTCTTCGATGCTTAAGCAATGCCGAGGTCAAGCGTGTGACGGAAGCCAAAGAGACACTAACAAAGGTACACACGTCTTCAAGACAGAGGAAGTACAAGTTATTTCTGTACGAGGTTCTGCGCACTTCAGGTCCCCATATAGTCTTGCTTTGTGCCGTAGCCCTTGGCTAAGGCAGGGTTGTTGATATGAAGAATTGCGACAGAGATGCCCTGGGTAACGATATCAAAAACAAGAATTCGAAAATCAATTCTCGAACCATTCGATCGCTTGCTACAAGCTATGGAATACCTAGCTCTACAGATGGTGCGTCCTCATTCTTTATGTCTGATGTCCATAGCTTATCTACAGCAGAACTACCATAACAAGCTATCGTTGAGCAGCCTCGAAAGCGGGTTCGGAGCGCGCCTGAAACCGAGTCCCAAGATCCAGTACGAATACTAGGTTAGAAATTTCACTCAATATTGTTTACTCCTTCATCTAATGTAAAGTAGTGCCAGTGGAGGCGTCTACTGTAGTGGAAACTTGAGCACCAGAGTCGGTCCTAGAAGCCGTGCTGCCTACGCAAAAATAGGTATGTGAAATAGGATGAATTTGATATGGAGAGATGTACTGAGCCTTATTAGGCTCCTTCGCTGGACGAGCCTTTGAACTCACAATTGAACATAACAATTTGTCTCGTCTACATCTACCTATTTCGATTCACAGGTGTCTTGCAACACTGGACCAGCCACTCCTTAGACTCCTTAATCCTCTTGACTCCCTGCAAATCCCCCTCCTGGGTCTCCTTCTTGTCCTCGTCGACCCAACCGTGGGTATAACTGCCGTCAAAATCAATGATCCACAGCCGGTCTTCCCGATCAACCAGCACGTTGTGCGGCTTGGCGTCACCCCACACCAGGCCCGCGGCGTGCAGCTCCACCACGAGGCTCTCGAGCTCGGCGGCCCAACGGTGTCGGCGCTCATCTAGGCAGTCGGACCAGGGTGCCAACTCATAAAGCGTGCCCTTGTTTTCGATATACGTAAGAAGAATGCCTACCACGCGTGGGAGCGACGCGGACGCGGACTCGGACTCGGACTCGGACTTGGACTCGGACTCGGACTCGGATCCGAAGTCGGCATCCCATTTGGAGAGTAGTTCCTCCTTGGAAACGCGGTCGTAATGCTGCAAGACATCGCGATCCTCGTCGACGACCATGCCGTGCAGCCGGCAGATTCGCATGTCTGGAAGAAGCCTTTTTACCTCGAGGGCCGCTGCGATCTGTGTGTACACCCACGGCTCGCCCAGCGCCACTCTCCGCATAAGTCCCGACCAAGAGGAGTATGCCTTGAAGTGACATACCACGCCCGCAGCGATGACCTTGGTGGGACCTTGAAGGCATGGGTGTTGCTCCGCGTCTGGCGAGGTAGGTGTAAGCTGTACTTGACGTGACGTGAAGCATTTGATCGACTTCAGCTAGTCGCTCCATGCGGGGAGGTATTGACCCGGAGGCCAGAATACCTGCCGCGGAAGTGCCCCTTTGTAATGCGGCTAGATAGCTGTGCTGTCCTGTGTCGCCGCCGTTGCCTCGAGGACAAAGTGTGATGGATAGAGGTAGTTGAAAAGAAGGTTGGCAGGTGGTGGATTAGGGGCTAATTTGGTTATGAGCTCCTGGAATGGTTCCTGCAGACGACGGATCTCTTTGATACCGTTTTCCACGGCCCAGTTGTTCCCTTGATCACCAGCCCTCATAATACAGAGAGATTTCTCATGTTGCGCCAAAAGATGCGGCGAAGCGGCAAGGTTATGCAGCAGGTATTGAATCTCGAAATATGCGCTAAAACAGCGTACGTTGATTCTGATAAGTTCATCCTCGGAATCCTTGTCCGAGGACCACGTGTAACGGTCTAAAATGAAGGTTTGTGACATGGTGCCGTCTTGTGGATGTTGGCTGTTCATGATGTGATGTGTTTGAGGAATAAGTTTTAACCGATATCACGGCCTCGTGCACGGTCCTGGCAAAAGCCCGCCGAAAAACCCCTCTTTTTACCTCGACCATCACCACTTTAACTAACGTAAGTCGTCGCGTAACGCGGGTAGTCACGTAACGCGGGGCTTTTCTTAAGACTACCCCTCTATTCTTTAATTTACTCAACATCAACTATAATACAGTCCCTAATATCACTCTCAGTTTCATCTCCTACTTCTTCCTCAATCTCTGCTTCACTCTCAGTCTCGTATCGACTAGCCTTACCCCTTTTTCTTATCTTTTTCTTTACTTACTTTTTCGTATCCTTTTTAGCCTCTATAACTATATCATATAATACTTATGTAGAAATATAGAAGTAACTCTTTAAAACCACTCTTTTTCCTTTCTTATATATCGTATACTTCTTTATAATTAAGTATAAGTTGTTTATATTATATTAGTAGATAATACTTCTTACTTAAAGTTACTTAGTTCTAGCTACTAATTTCTAGATATATTAGCAGATAGGTATAGAAATAGTTATATTATCCTTAATTATTAGATTAAGAAGCTTATTTGCTTTTCGTAATACTATTATATCTAGAGGTAAACTATTAATAAATACCTAATCAAAAGTATTAAATTAAGTTAGTATTTTAGGTCTTTCTATCTCTAGAGTTGTCTCTTAAACTATTACCTAAAGCGCTCTTTATAAGCTAAATAGAAATAACCTAGCTCTACGCTACGCTAATTTAATATACTTTAAATCAAATACCTCTAATCAGGCCTTAATATATACCTCTATCTACTCGTATTTTTATATTCGTATAAGTTATACTTCGTTTAAGTAAGAGAGCGCCGTAGTTAATCGCTTCTTCAAAGGACTAAAGAGTATAACATCAGCTAGCTAGAGTAAATACGATATATAAGATAGAAGAATTAAGAGTACGATTCGATTTTAGAGGCAGTAAGCTATAAAGCTTCCACTTATATAAGAGTCGTAGCTATTGTAAATAAGAAGACGGTATTAACTATTTGCTTTTATATAAGTAAGAGGTTCAAAGACGCGTTTTAACTATTCTAATCTATATAAATTGCTTATCTAACCCTTTATGTTTACTAAGAAGAACCACTTATTAATAATCTTATTTAAAATCTAATTCTAGAGTACGTTCTTACCTCTAAAAATCCTAAGTAGTAGAAGAGCAGTTCCGTCTTCACAGATATATTCAACTATTAATACCTATTCCTAGCGGCCTAGATATACTTAATACTTTATACGAAGTATAGAGTCGATAATAATTCAACTTAATTCTATTATTCTAATTAAGAATCCAGATTTATCTATATTATATATATTCTCTTATATAATCTATAGGTCTTAGACTACTTTTTTATACGTAGCGAACCACGTATTAAGTACTGGTTTTGTTACCCCGTCTATTTATATAGACTTAATCCGACGTCTAATTATAACTTTAAGATATAGATACTGTATAATAAATCGTAGGACCTAACTTTTACCGAGTTAGTATTATAAGAGGAGTTCGAGTAAGTCGAGTAAGAGGTTATCTAAATTATATATTCGTTTTATCTAAAGTTCCTTAGCTATTTCCCTTAATAACCGATACTCTAGCGAATAGCTACTTATTATTAAGTCTTTAATCTACTTTAAAAGAACGTTCTCTTATACGTACGAGAGGTTCTGCTATTATTAGCGTGCTTAGGAACGCGATACTCTACTATTAACACGTCGTGTTATAGAACTCTTTAGAAGCTCTAAAGCTTTTTCTACTATATATAGAGTTTTATACTTACTAGATTAGATACCTAATAGAGCTTTATCTATTAAAATATCGCGCTCTATAGTAAGTAAGCTTCTATAGTGTACTATTATTAAGAAATTTAAAATATAGAGGGGTAGTCTCGGGAAAAGCCCTGTATTACGTAACTACCCGCGTTACGCGACGACTTACGTTATAGCTAGAATAGATAAATCTCATCAGATCAACTTAGTAGTAGTAGTAATTAAAAGAGGAGAGTATAGTAATTTTACTAAGGCAGCTAAGAAGTATAAGTATAACCGTACTACTATCTTATAAAGGATTAGAGGCTTAACTATAACACGTAAAGACGCTACTGCTCTTTACTACTAAGCACTTACTAGGGAGTAAGAAGAAGTTCTAATTCGATAGATTAATAACCTTACTAATCGAGTAATACCTTCTACGTTATCAATTATTAAGAACCTTATAGAAGAGATATATAAGAGCGTAGTAGAGAAGAACTAGACTAGGTAATTTATCCGAAGATATAAGAACAGGTTATATAGTAGCTATCTTAAGAATATTAAAAACTTAAGAGTAGTAGCTAAGTATACTTCTATATTTATACTCTTCTTTACCTTAGTATTATATACTTTTTCCTCTTCTTATCTTAATTTAAGTATAAAAGCTAATATTATCTTATTTTCTCTAGCTTATATAAGTTATTAAGAAATATAATATAACTACTAATAATCTATATAACTTTAACAAGAAGGGATTCCTTATAGGATTTAGCCGATCTATAAAGCGTATAAGTCTAGAAGCGTATATATTAGGCTAGGTTACTAAGAATAAGTAGGACAGTTCTCGAGAGTTTATTTCTCTACTAGTATATGTCTCGGCTATTAGAAGAGCTATTCTGCCGCTTCTTATTTATAAGAGCGCGTTAGAAGACTTATAGAGCTTCTAGACAGAGGATGTTAAAGAAGACAGAGTATATTTTAGTTTATTAGAAAACAGCTAGTCGTTAAACCAGTTTAGCCTAAAGTAGCTAGAAGACGTCTTTTATAACAGACGTGCTTTAGTAGACAAGTGTAAGAATAAACAACACTCTATTCTTAGGACAAAAGACGAGGAGAGAAGAACAAGTCCTTCTCTTGAGTCTTCGTCTACCGAGTTTCCTACCTTTAAGAGAGCTTCTTTCGTTAAGTAGGTACTTTCTAATAATATGTCTCTATTTAACCCTAGTTCTAAGTTCTAAGTAGCTCTAAGTTTCGTTAGTAGAACTTTTAAAGTTTTTTTAAGTAATAGTTAAGATTGCTTTTTAGTTCTTAAGTATTTTCTAAGTATAGGTAATCTAACTATTTAATTAAATACTTAACTTATTCTCTAATAAGTTTATAGTTAAGAATTCTCTTAACTTCGTATTTAGTATTTAGGTTTACTAGTTAAATTTCTATAAGTAGGGCTAGTAGTACTCCTAGTAGTACTAGTTTAAGTAGAGATATATAGAATACTAGATAGATATTTATTATCTTTAGTAGTACTAATTTATAATTTAAAGGTTCTTTAATATATCTAATTTTAAATAGTTTAAGTTTTTTATAATCTAGTTTATTACTTAGTCTTTTTATATTAATATTTTTCTATACTAAGTAGACCTTATCTCCCTCTTTTAGAGTTAGCTCTTAACTATATCGTTTATTATAGTAGTATACGTTCCTTTTAGTAATAAACTATAAATCTTCTATAAGTTCCTTATATAACCTCTTAATCTTTGAGACCTAAATATAAGTAAGCTAATTATTAATAGTTGTAGATAGTAGTTCTTAATACACCGATAGTTTATATCTAAAGTTAGTATAGAATAGTATAATAAGTGTTGTTTCTGTTACTAAGCTATTATAGGCAAACTATACTAAGAGTAGTAGCTCTACCTAGTTATCTTACTAGTAGTTTATATAATAACGAAGGTATGTTTTAACTACTTAATTTATCTGTTTGTTTTCTCTATTTATCTAAGAGTAAAAAGCTATTGAAAGTTTCCTTTTTATATCTAATCGTTTTATAAGAGTAATCTAAAATTTAAAGATAAAGAGTTTATCTCTATCTAAGAGTATTTCTTTAGATAGTCTATATCTTAAGACTACCTCTTTAAGGAATACGAATGCTAATTCCTTAGCTATACTTAATTCTATATATACTATTAGAATTATATACTTTATAAGTTATTCTATAATAACTAGGATCGTGTTATACTTAACTCCTATTATTAGATCTTTAGATTTTAGTAATTTAATAATAAAATCTATAGATATCGATCTCTAAGGTACTTATAGTATTAGAGTAGTATTTATCTATTTATAAGAAGTGTAGTAGAAAGCCTTATTCCTAGTATAGGTATTATATTCTACTATTACTTCCTTAACTATCGTAGATAATTAATTAATATAGTAGTATTATCTTATTCTTTAGAGAGTTCTACGAATTCCTTAGTAGCCGTAAGTAGACGTAGTATAGTATTCTTATATAAACTCTTTTATATATAAGCTAAGAACCTATAACTTCTCTTTCATATACTAGTTATAACCTTTATATATACTTTAGATTTTATCTATCTAAATATTATTTATTACTACTATCTTATATATAATAAGTACTAAATCTCTATTCTTAAGAGTTTTTAAGATTATAATCTTTTTATACTCTTTATTTCTCTTATATCTAGGTTTTTAGCTAAGAGTATTAGCTTAAGTATTTAACGTTCTCTTTATATATTAAATAATAATATTAAATCCTTCTAATATCTCTAACTATCTAGCTAGTTATTTAGTTATAAGTTCCTTAGTTATTATAAACGTTCTAAGGTTCTTATAGTTAGATAAAACTATAACTTAGTATTTTACTAGCTATAAATAGATTCTCTAGTATTCTAAAGCTAATACTATAGTAAGTAATTCTTTATCAAAGATACTATAGTTTTATTATACTAGGTTAAATATTTTAGAATAATATATAATAAGTATAAGTTTTTCTTTATTATTTAATTATAAGTAAATTATATCTACTACTATATTTAAAGCGTCTATTTTAATTATACTAGGTTTATCTATATTAAAATTATATAAAATAGGTTTTTCTATAAACCTTACTTTAATTTTCTAAAAAGTATTCTCTACTTATTTATTCTATATAAACTTAATAGCTTTCTTAACTAGTATTAATATTAGTTTAGTAATCTTTATATAGTCTTAGATAAATAGATAGTAAAAGTTTATAAATCTAAAGAAGAACTATATATCTTTTATATTCTCTAGTAACTTCTAGTTTAAGATATCTTAGATCTTTACTAGATCTATTTCTATTTTCTCTAAGCTAAATACTTATCTTAAAAAAAGTGTCTAAGTTACTCTAAACTCGTATTTTAAGAGTTTCAACTAAGAGTTTACTTTTATAAGTCGTTATAAAACTTCTTTAATATATCTTTTATATTCTTCTTCTTTTTCTAAGAAGATTAATATATTATCTAAGTAATAGATTACTATTACCTTTAAAAGATCTTCTAAAATATTATTATTTTATCTCTAATATATAACGTGTTTTATAAGCGAGTCGCCTATATAAGCGGGTCGCCTACTTTCCTCGTCGTATACTATATACTACTTTTAAATTATAATAGCTTAATACTACAAAGTTTAATTACCTTCTTAAGAAGCTAATATTATTTTAGCAACCTAAGAACTCGAAAACAACGTATTATTAACTAAATAAAGCGTTATAAAGATTTACTATATTCCTTAAAAGACTCTCTCTAATCAACGCGCTAGAAAGCTCTTACGACGCGATTACTAGCCTAATTCGAAAAAGCTTATAAAGCTAGAGGAGGAGGTAATAGTTAGATATATATTAGAGTTGGATTCGTAAGAGTTTTCGCCTATAAGGGATATAGTACGAGATATAGCTAATAATCTACTAAGAGAGCGCGACGGAAAGCCTATAGGTAGGAACTAGCTAGATAACTTTATAAAAAGTATACCTAAGCTTAAAACTCGATAGAGTCGTTTATATAATCGTTAGCGAGCTTTAACTAAGGATCTACGAGTTATTAGCCTATAGTTTATACTTATATAGTCTATTAAAGAGAAATATAGTATTTAAGATAAGGATATTTATAACTTTAACGAAAGTAGCTTTATAATAGAAGTTATTTCGTTCTAACTTATTATTATAAGCTTAGAAACGTGTAGGAAGCGAAAGCAAGTTTAGCTAGGTAATCGCGAGTAGGTTATAGTTATTTAGAGAGTTAATATAATAGGATAGGTAATCCTACTATTTATTATATTCGTAGGTAAAGTACTTATTTCTACCTAGTACTAAGATATATATATACTATACGATTAGGTAATTAAGATTAGCAATAATGGCTAGATAAATAATAAGCTTAGAGTTATATAGTTAAAGTATTTTAATAAGTATATAAAGGTATAAAGTATAGGAGGATATCGTTTATTAATTATTAATAGTTATAAAAGCTATAACTCGCTTAAATTCTAGTAACTCTATAAAGACTTAAATATTATTACCCTTTATATACCTCTATACTTATCGCACCTACTATAGCCGCTTAATATAGTCTGCTTCTCGCTATTAAAGCGAGTATATAGAGCTAAGATATTAGGCTTAGTATAGAATTATATTAATTATATTACTAAAGAAACCTTTCTTCTTACGTTTAAAGTAGCTTTTTATAAAGCATTTATAAAGGATAACATCTACGCGAGTTTTAAAGAGGCTAGGCTAGTTCTACATAGCCTAGAAGCTATATTATTAAAGCTTGATTTAAGGCTTCGTATACTAATACTAATAATACTAGAAGACACTCTATAAATACTTAAAATACTAAGTAATATATACGAAATAATAGCTTAATTAATGCTTATTTAAGATCGGATTTAAAGATATTAAGACTCGTTACCTAGTTCTATTATTTAGTCTCTTAATTAACTTGAAAAAGGCTTAACTAGGGTGATATATAATATAGTATTAATATATAAGGAAATTACTAGTCTTTGTATAATAACTAAGGCTATAACTAAGTGTAAAAGTTATAAGAGAAAGTATATTAAGAGTTAAGAGACATTAATAGTAGGCGACGTAGCTGATTTAATTACATCTAAGGAAAATAGTAGCTAGAAATAAGGTAAAGAGTCTAGAAAGAGAGTTTGTATAGATAGGTACTATAGCCGTTATAGTAAAACTAGGTATAATTCTTATACTTATTAAGTAGAAATATTAGATATAGAAGATAGCGAAAGTTCTAAAGAATACTAGATAGCTTTTATAGTAATAATAACTTTATATAGTATTAAGTATTTTATATTATAATAATACTAGGTTGAAAAAGTAGACGACTCGCTTATATAGACGACTCGCTTATAAAACACGTTAGCTAGTATATTATAAAGTCTAAATAGTATAACGTAGTTTATCAGGACCTGGCGTATATCAGGACCTAGCGTACTTTTCCTATCTTCTCTACTTTATTATTTTAATACGTGTTATCTTAACAACTACTAATAGAAATTCAAACTTAAGAAGCTCGAATTATCTTAGCTATCGAGGCTATCCGATCATCTAAAAAGCTTAGTTATCGGGCTGCTGTAAAAATCTATAAAGTCTCTGAAACTAGCCTTCGCTGTAGAATAAACAGCTAACTTCCCCTCCTAGAACAACGGCTAGTAAA
This sequence comes from Calycina herbarum, assembly GCA_001414485.1. Lineage (NCBI taxonomy): Eukaryota > Fungi > Ascomycota > Leotiomycetes > Helotiales > Pezizellaceae > Calycina > Calycina herbarum. Next base: position 28,049 of record LLEY01000106.1, read on the forward strand.
TATTAAATTAACTTAACTCGAGGAGGAAGTGATTCTTTAGAATATACTTGACTTAGATTCTAGAGGGTTTACACCCCGGCTAGCTAGTATAGAAGATATGGCAAATTATATCCTTAAATCGTAGAGAGGGAAACGCGTTAACAAGCTTTAGGTATATCGATTTATATAACGACAACCAGAGTTAAAGACGCGTTTTAATCGCGTTTACGACTTTTAAAGAGCCTTATACGAAGATCCTGACCTAATTAGCGCGTGGTTCCGACTTGTGTAAAATATAAGAGCGAAATATAGTGTTTTAGATTACGATTTCTATAACTTCGACGAAACGGGCTTTATAATAGGTATGATTTGCCTTATAATAGTTGTTATACGTGTAGATCGACGTAGTAGAGGTAAGGCAGTTTAGCTAGGCAATTGGGAATAGGCTATAGTAATTGCTTATATTAATAGCGAGGGTTAGGATGTCTCTCTATTTTTAGTCGTCTAAGAGAAGAATCATCTTACGAATTAGTATATAGACGGCGGCCTCCTATACGACTGGGTTATTAAACCGATAAGTAACGGATAGATAAACAACGAGACGGGTTTAGAATAGCTGAAATACTTTAATAAACATACTACTAGTTATATAAAGGGTTTATATCGAATACTAGTGTTAGATAGGTATAAGAGTTATAAATCGGCTGAATTTCAAGAGTATTATAAAGCATATAATATTATAACTCTTAGACTACCTCCTTACTTATCCTATATAACCTAACTACTTAATATTAGGTACTTTAGTATATTAAAGCAGGCGTATAGTCGGTAGATTAAGACGTTTATCAAAGCCTATATTAACTATATTACAAAGGTGGAGTTCTTTTTAGCTTTTATAGTAGTATATAAAGAATTAATAACGATCTAGAACGCTTAAGCTAGATTCTATAGAGCTAGCCTAGTGCCTTTTAACTCGTAAGTAGTACTTTCAAAGCTTAACGTAAGGTTATAGACTCTAACTCCTCTAAGACCCTCTACTGCCAATTCCAATACTTAGATCTCCTAGACTCCCTTAAACCCTACTAAAGCGCTCTTATAATCGACTCTTGTTTAGAAACAGATTGCCTATTACCAGAGGAGCTCGCCGACTCTACTATTTAAGACAGTTACTACATTAGTAAAAGGTATAGAGCGAATAGCCTATAAGATAACCTTATTATCTACTGAAGTACGTACTCTTTGAGCAGCGAATAAAGCCTTAAGCAAACGCCGTAGAGCTAAAAAGACTCGTGTATATCAAGGGGGGGCACTTATAGTAGAGGATGTCTAAGATCTTTTAACTCAAAAGAACGTTAACGAGCAAGTACAACGCAACTTACGTGTAGAGAGGGGTAATAAGAAGAAGAGGCAATCGTCTAGATAGCGTTGTAGCACTTACGGAAAAGCTAGTTATAATACACGAACTTGTTAAATAGATATAGATATGTCTAATTCTTCGGATTCTAAGTAGTTATAGTTAATTTAATATGTTATAGTTAATTTATTAATATTTAAAGTTAAATGCTAAGGAAAAGTGCGCCAGGTCCTGATATACGCCAGGTCCTGATAAACCACGTTAACTATATATTTATAAAAGCTTAATAGTAAGGTAAATACTATCTTCTATTCGTCTCTAACTTTTATTTATATAAGTCTATAAACGTTTTATTAATCTAATTTCGTAAATCGTACTACTTTATCTAACTTATCCTATAAGTATTAGCTAGATAGTAGCGGATAAGTGTTCTTAACTATAGTATAATTTACTTCTTAGTAATTAATATATACTCTCTCTTCTAAGTTGTCTTTTTTCTTAATAATAAGTATATTTAAAGTAATTAGTAACTTAGATCTTCTAATATATCTCTTCTTAATACCTTCTCTTATATAACTAAAGCTTCTACTTTAAGAGGTAATAACTCTCTTTTAATTTAATCTTATAATTCTATAACGTGATCTATTACCGAGCTGTGTATATTACCGAGCTACGTACTTTTACTAACTTCTACTACTTTAAAATATAATAAATCAACTATAATAATAGATAAAACTTATTACTCTTCGGATTCTAATAAGCTAGATATATCTATAAGTTCTTAATAAGTTCGCGTACTATAACTAGTCTTTCCGTAAGTGCTACAACGTTACGTAGTCGAAATCCCTTTCTTACGATTTACTCTTCTAAAGCGCTTATCGCGTCGTATCTGCTTATTTACTTCGTCTTAAGCTATAATATCGTATATATCTTCTATAATAAGTGTACCTCCTCGACGGATACGATTCTTTTTAGCTCTATAACGCTTAGAAAGTGCCTTATTTGCTGCTCGAAGTATACGTAGCTCGGTATTAATAAGAGTTAATTCATAAGCTAAACGCTTTATACCTTTAGCTAACGAAGCAATAGTTTAAAAAAGAGGAGTAGGCGAGCTTCCTTGATAATAGGTAATACGATCTCTAACCAAAGTTGTTTATAAAAGAGCTTCTGTTAGGTTATAAGAGGTCTGTGAAACCTAAGGGTCTGCTTCGACGGAAGAGAGGCTAGTAGGCGTTAGAGTTTATAACTTTATATCTAACTTTGATATAACTACTTAAGAGCTAAAAGGTATTAATCTAGCCTTGTAGAATCTAGTCTAACCGTTTGTAGAAGTAATTAACTTAATATACGCTTGTTTAAAGGCTATAAGGAACTCGACCTTAGTAATATAATTAATATACGCTTTTATAAACCCTTCGATTTCTTAACTGTACTTCTGCTTAAGAATAGTAAAACACCTAATATTAAGTAGCTAGGTTAGATAAGAAGAATACGGAGGTAATCTAAGAGTTATAATATTATAAGACTTATAATATTCTTAAAATTCTACTAATTCGTAACTCTTATACCTATCTAAAACTAATATACGATATAGACTCTTAGCTTAAGCAGTAGTATGTTTATTAAAGTGTTTTAACTATTCTAGACCTGTCTTATTATTTATCTAACTATTATTTATAGGTTTAATAACCTAATCGTAAGAGAGGCTAGTTTTAGAATACTAATTCGTAAGGTGATTAGCGCCTTAAATAATAAGGAATAGAGGGATACTTCTACCTTTGCTATTAATTATAATAATTACTATCGTCTATTCTTAATTACCTGGTTAAAATGCCTTACTCTTACTACGTCGATTAGTATAAGTAACAACTATTCTAGGATAGATTTAACCTATTATAAAGCCGGTCTCGTCGAAGTTATAGAAATCGCTATCTACTATACTATATTTCGCCTATATATTCTCTACTAGTTAAAACTATACGCTAATTAACTTAGGATCTTCGTATAAGGCTCTTTAAAAGTCGTAAACGCGATTAAAACGCGTCTTTAGCTCTAGTCGTCGAACTACGAATCGTTCTACTTAGCGCTTTCTAACGCGTTTTACTCTATACGACTTAAGGAAGTAATTCGCTATATCTTCTATATTAGCTAGCCGAGGCGAAAACCCTCTAGAATCTTAATCGAATATATATCGAATAATTATTTCCTTCTCTAATTTCGTCAGCTTTAAACAATTAGGTTTAATATCGCTATAAGAAGGTCGGCCGTTTATTCTAAGACAAAGAGTAGATTTAGAAACTTTATAGATTTTTACAGCGTTTCTATAGCTTAATTTTTATTTAGATATTCGAATAGCTTTAATAGCTAATATAATTCGTACTTCTTAAGTTTAGACTTATATTATAGAAGAAGAAAACGCGTATTAAAGTAGTAGAGTAGTAAATTCGATAAAAGTACGTAGCTCGGTAATATACGTAGCTCGGTAATAGATCACGTTAAGTAATATTTTAATAAGACTCGCAAGTCTTCTAGGTTTTTAAATAAAGCCTTAAATTCTCTATATTATATAGGTATTTCGTTATTAGCGTTCTTACTAACCTATAAAAGACTCTAGATAAGGTGTTCTAGTACTTTAGAAGAGGTAGTACTAATCTTATTCTAGCCTTAAAGTTATAAACGCGAACCTACGTATTTATATCAACTAAAGGTTATTATTCTAGCCTTCTAGTCGATTTCTAGATTATGTTCCTAAATCTATAGTATACTAAGTATTACTTCCTTACTTTCTATTTTAATAATATCGAATTATATATCTAAATAGTATTCTTTAATATTAACTTCTATTAGAATAGTTTACTAATTAATAATCCTATTTTAATATATAACATCTATTCTATTAACTACTTCTAGTTAATATAGTCTTATTCCTTTAATTAGAACGTTTAGCTTCTCTTAAGCTATTAGAGAGATAAAGTTACCTATTACTCCTAAGTCTATTATAACTTATAACTTTTTTCCTTTTATTTCTATAGTTATTACTAACTATCTTTCTTCTAAAGTAGTATTTAATTTTACTTTAATATATTAGACTTTAAAAGATTAACTCTCTTAATTAAATTTTCGTCTTTCTTTATTTTTATACTATAGAAAGAATCTTACTCTTTCCTAGTTAATATATATTACTTCGTATATTAATCTATATTCTAATATTCCTATTATCTTAGGAATTTCCCTTATAAATCGTTTTAGTAAGTTCTTATAGCTATATTAGATCTATTTATAACTAGTTTCTAAAATAGCTTCTATAGACTATAGTTCCTCTATATATAAGTAATCTAAAGTAGTCTCTAGTATACTTATCTCTAGTTTTATATATTAAACCTTAAATATATAGTCTCTTAAGTTCTTTTCTCTAACTATCTAAATCTAGAACTATAGAAATAATACTACTCCTTTCTTATTAGAAGAAGCTACTTTATATATTTAATAATATTCTACTATTCTAGTAGGTTCTAGTAAGATTCCTTTAAACTGTTTTTATAATAACTAATCTATAGTTAGACTTAGTTTATATTATATCTATTATACTATTATTTCTTAAACTATTTCTATAAACTATAGTTCTTCGGTTATTAGGTAGTAAAATTCTTCTAGTTCCGTTTTAGCTTATTTAGTAATATTAAGCTTACTTCGTTTCTAGAATAGTATACTAAACAACTTTAGTAAGCTATATTCTCTAAATACTATTCTATCCTCTCTAATTAATATAACTACGATATATCGTTTAAATTCTTTTAATATAACGTCTTCAGATATTATTCTATAAAAGAGGGTTTTAATTCGTTCTCTAAATCCTATTAAGACTTACTACGTCTATGTACTAGTTTCTTCTAAAATATTATATACCTTCTATACGTCCTCTACCTTAGAATAAGTAGGTTCCTTAACTTACTAATAGTCGTGCTTAGGTTCTTTATTCTTAATAGTTTCTTACCTAGTAATTAGACTAACTATAGTTATTATCTTAGAGTTATTTCTTATAACTATATATATTATTAATATAGTTAAATTAACTCTCTATATAGTATAAGAACTTTAGAAGTCTAGCTTCTAACTATCTATATATACCTATCGATTTCCTTATTTAAATATTCTAAGAAAGGCCTAAGTTTCTCTAACTTTAAAGTCTTTATTTCTAACCTCTTCTTCTAAGCTAGAAGATAAGTCTAATATTTCTAAAAAACTAGTCGATAATAGTAATTCGTATTCCGCTTAAAGAGGTTGTTTAGATTCTATTACTAATCGTATATTATAATATTCTTTAAGAAGTAGATCTCTACTATTATTAGTATTCTATATACTACTAATTCCTTTGTTATCTTCGACCTAGGTTCTATATTCTTATGCTTTAAGTTCCTTATCTATAAGCTTAATATAATCAGTTAAAGCTACCTATTAGTAAACAGTAGTATTAATTTATTTCTTTCTCTTAAAGTCTTTCTTCTTACTATACTTATTTACTCTATAACTAGAGAGGCTATAGTTATAATATAAGTTCTACTCGTATCGATAATTTCGCTCTTCCTAAGAAAGTCCTTCTTTCTTTAGAAAGGTTTTCTTCTATATAGCGTTCGCCTTCTTACTATATTTATTAGTATAAGAGTACTTCTACTTTCCTAACCCTTTACTCCTTTCCTTATATCTAGGGTTACTCTTTCTAAATTCATATAAGCGGTTATCTAACTAGACAACTTTCTTAATTATACTCGTAATAGTTAAGAACTATATATTCTACTTAGCTATTTCCTTATAGATATATACTTTTAATCCTCTATAAAAGAGTTCTATAAGAGTAATAGTATTCTATTCTAACTTTATTCTATAACGTTGAAATTCATTAGCATAGTCTATTACTAATCTAGTCTAGTATAATTTCAGAAGCTTATAAACAGCTATTTAGATCGTGTTAAAGTCTTTAAAGACTTTCTTAATAGTTGTCTTAAATCCTCTCTAAGATTTAAATATAATCTTAGTTAATTTTATCTTTCCGTCTTTATTCTTATTCTTAAAGAAGTTCTCTAAGTATAGCTAAGCCTATTCTAATACTAATCCTCTAAGATAGGAGATAGCGAAGATAGTTTATAAGTTATAATTGCCTTTGAACTTATTAGAATTAAAGTTAAAGTAGATGTTTATTTAGAGAAGGAATAAGTCGAGTTCCTTATACTTCCTATAATATATATCTAGTATCTTAACTTTAATAGACTTAAGTACTTCGACCTTGTAGAGCTTAGAAGCGTCTAATATACTAATATTATCGTCGTTCCTAGTTAATTACGTACTAGTAGGTGTTCTTCTAATAGTACTTCTAGATGTTCCTATAATATTAACTCGACTAGTGTTTAAGCTAGCTACTACGGCGAGGGTTACTAAAGCTATAGCGACTGAACTTCTAAGTATATACTTAAAGTATAACGAAACTTAAATAAACTAAATAAAGATAACTAAGTCTCGAAGGTTAGTATATAAGTAAGAAGTACAGATATACTAGGTTATTTACTTAGAAGTAAACTCGTTACTTATATTAAAGATATTAAATAAGATAATAAGATTAATAACTAAAGTTAAGTATAAAGCTCCTATCTAATAGCAGACGTGCTAGTCTTATATAGAACCTTCCGTTTATATTTAGAGTCCTACTTAGTAGGAGTTCTAAAGATAGAGTCCGACTCTATTTCCAGAGCTCTTTAAAACTAGACTCTATTACCTAACTATTCCTAACCGAGTCACGTAATATAACTATAATAAGATCCTAGGATTACATATCCTACTATATTTAATCCTTTCCTTCTTTCAGAGTTATAATAGTGTTTATCCTATTAGAGCGTCGCCTGGACTTTACTTCGTCACGTGCTAGCACGTGATTCGTAATAATATAAGATAGAGGATATATAGAACGCTTTCTAGGCCTTATAGATAGATAGAAAGAATTATACTAGAGAAACGTTTACTAACTTTAAAGGTTACTTTTTAAGTATAGCTATACTTAGAGAGGTACTAGAGTTAGAACGATTCTTCTATATATAGGAGAAGATTATACTATAGCTTAGAAGCTTAGCTACTATACTTAAGAGATATTAGAACTATAACTTCGTTAAAATAGTAGTAGATCTTCTAGCTCTAGATAAGAAACAACGCTAAAATACTAAGTTATATATAGCTAATATAACTAAGCTAGTTAGTATAACTACTTTAGTTAAAAAGACTACCTTTTAATTCTTATCTAGTATAATACTAAAACTCTCTATATCTATATATAGATCTTTCTCTACTATTTAAACCTCTTCCTAGACTTTTAAACCTATCTTAATATCTAAACGCTAAAAGACTATAAAGTAAGTCCTAGCTAGTATTATATATTACTAATATAGTAAGCCAGGGTACTATAAACCCGATTACTCTTAGCTACCTAGTATTAAAGAGATAGTCTAGGAAGTAGACGAAGATAACCTATAAGTCCTCGTAGAGTACTCTAATTTAGACTTAAATTAGAGAGAAAATAAGACAGCCTAGATAAAAAATCCTTTCTAGGCCTATATAAATATAATCTATCGAACTTTAATCTTTCTAGACTTATAAAAGGAAGCTAATTCCTTATAAATATAACTCTTAGTATATATAGATATAGTATTAAGCTATAAGCTTTAATAAATATAAGAGTAAATAAATTCCTATTCTTAAATCGACCTTTAGCTCTATAACTAGTCTAATTACTAAGATTATAGATTTAAAAACTACTCTACTTAGTATCTATTTATAGATATAATAGTAGTATTAAAATTAAAGTAATATAGTTTATATAGCTATATCTAAACCTAGATCGACGTCGTATCTATAACTGCTTCTTTATTATTTTAGATCTAAGATAGTAAGACTTAATTATTAGTAATAAATAGTTAAAACATTTTAAAATTCTTCTTAACTCTACTAAGAATTAACTTATTTAGCTAGCTGAAACTCTATCGACTCCTTACTTTAGAAAGGAGATCTTACTTTCTTTAACTTCTAGCTAGATCTAGAAGCCTTATTTAAATATATAGTTAGATACGAATTAGAAGAACTACGCTCTCTATTAAGACGAAAAATAATAAAAGAATAGTAAACTCTTAGCTAAGTTATTACTATTATCTACGATTTTAACCTCTATTATTTCTACCTTCGACTATAGTCTAAAACTCTTCTAACCTAAAAGTATAGCCTAGACAGATTAGACTATATACTTATTTATTAGTAAGATAAGTATAAATACTTTATATTTTAATATAAAATAACCTAATACTAAGTTCTTTATAACTAGTATCTACGAATTAGATTAGATTATTAAAGAGAAGTTAACTCTATCTATAGATAATACTAAGACTATAGATCTAATATAATTCTAACTTCTTAAATATTACTCTTCGTTCTTAGATATATTCTTAAAGAAAGCCTCGGATAAGCTTCTCTCTTACTACGAGTACGACTATAAAATCACTTTAAACAAACCACTTCCTATCTCTTACTCCCCTCTATATTAATAGTTAACTACAGAGCTATAAGTAATAAAGAAGTACTTTGTTAATAATTTAAATAAAGGATTTATTATTAATAGTAATAGTCCTTTTATCTTACTAGTACTCTTTATTAAAAAGCTTAATAGTAATAAGCTATAGTTCTATATCGATTATTAAAAGCTTAATACTCTTATCTAAAACAACTCTTACTTAATTTCTTATATTAATAAACTCCTTTTAAGAATAAGAAAAACTAAGATCTTTACTAAGTTAGACATATAATAAGCTTTCTACTATATCTAAATAGATCCCGACTTATATATAACATTTTTCGTAGATCGAATTTTTTGTTCTAAAACACTCGTTCTCACCTCCTTGTATCTAATAAGCCGATTTTCTTCTATAGAAACCCCTCTTAGGAGGCCCCCGGCCTCTCCTATACCTCTACGAAGGGGCCCTGGAAAGGGGGGAGTATATTCGATCCTCTCTCTCCTGAATATATAGTAACACTTTGTTATAGCAACTGCTAAAGCTCTCGAGCGTAGTATTATTAGCTAAACCTTCTTTAGAGGAACCGTAGAAGCTGTAGATTACTACCTTAGTACTACTCTCGATAAAGCCTCTCTAGACCTTCTCCTATACCTTAGAGCCTTCTATACTTAAGTCGCCGACATTAGCCTATCTTTCTACTAAGCGTATACCTTAAAGGTACCTCCTCTACTACTCTTATTCTTAGAAACCCCTTCTATTATATATAAAGAGGGCTCTACGCCTTCTATAACTCTCTCTCCCTCTCTAGCTCTAGTAGAAAATTTCTTATATATATAGACTATAAGAGGTGCCTTAGCGCCTAAAAATATAACAGTAATAGTAATAATAATAACACTACCTCTACCTCCTGTCATTTCTAAGCTATAGAAGAACAAGGGGTCCTTAGCTAAATTAGACCTTAGAGTCTTTATCTAGCTACTCTCTAATTCCTTTAAAAGAAAACATTCTACCCTAGCTATCTTCCTTACTCTTTATAACCTAAAAATAGGCTATAAAGACCTTATATAAGAAGTTCTCTTAGTTAACTCTGGATTTGCTATTATACCTAAGAATAAGGCTACTCTAGAAGCTCTAATATCGATAAAGAAGGCATTTATATAGACTCTATTCTCTATAGCTAAGATAGAGACCTTATAAAACTAGGTAGTATACTACTTATTAAAGATACTCTAGAGTATTAAAGCTGTTGAAATCAACGAAAAAGGAGCTATTATATCAACTCTTATCTCTACTACTACTGAAGTAGTAGCTATAGTAATAAAGAAGCGAATTAGAATAGCCTCTATAAAGGTTAATATAACAAGTAGCTTACTTTTAAATAAGCTATTCTTTACCTTATAGACTATCTTTTTTAAAGAAGAAGAAGTATAAGTCAACTATATTATCCTAGATATAACGTCTCTCCTTAGAAGAAGAGTCTTCTTTAAGCCTCTCTCTAAGGTTTCTACAGTTACTTAGTACTCTAAGTACTAGGGGTAGTATAACTAAAGAAACTATAGAAAGAACTAGCGATACTAATTATATAATACTACTTAATACTCTAAAGACTTTTACTTAAAGTGTCTAAAGCACGCTTAGTATAAGCTAAAGTACCTATACTATAATAGGCCTTATACCTTAGATAATATTAAGTACTAACTTAGACTAGGAACCTTAGGAGTACGCCTCTTAACTAAGAATAAGAGAATAATCTAATAAGTATATAATAAAATATAAATAAGAAGTAAGTAAGACTCTCCTTATAGTAGCTGAAACTTAGACCTCCTAGCTACTCTATAGGCTCGAGTAAGCAACTCCTCGCCTACCTCGCCTACCTTACCCCTCTTATCTACCTCGCCTACCTCACCGACTATTCCACCTTAGGAAGACGATATCGATATCCTTACAGACACTTCTATAGAAGAGGCACCTTACGACCTCTCTATACGAAGAACCTAGAGTACTACTTATATAATCCCTCTATAAGTAGACAAGGATTCGCTAAACACTACTGCCTCTAAGTCTTATAAATCAACGTCTATAAGTCTAGCGATTACTAGGAGCTGGTATTACAGCTAGCTTACTCTAAGCAAGTTAATATAGTTCTTATCTAGGAACTATATATCTACCTAAGAGAGATCAGCCGTTAGATTATAAGACGCTACCTGAACTACGACTGCTTTATACCTATTTACGACTAGAACGCTAGGCCTTCTAGAGTACTCTTCTTTATATATAAAGGTACTAGTATCCTTGTTAACTAATAGACTCCTATCGCTCTCTTACTTTAATACTAAGACCTTGTTTACGTCTTAGTTACACTTTTATAAGACCTCTCGCTTTATATACTTAACGTATATAACGCCTCCCTAGGCGCTAAGGGAGCAGGGGACGCTGTTAGCCTTGTCCTAGGCTCTTAATACATCTATATAACGAATACTATCATAGCTGGCGACTTTAATCTTAAGAGCCAGCTCTAACAGCCTAACTTCCTAGGCGTAGAAAGCACTTAGGCACTCTCGCTTACTAACTAGATAGAGGACAGAGGGCTTCAGCTTACTACCCTGCCTAGTATATAGATATATAGTCTAGGGAATACGCTAGATTTAGCCTTTTGCTCCAGTAGCCTTTATTAAAGAGAGGCGGCTTCGGAGGTTTACCTAGCTTTTAAGTATAGCTTAGACCACCTCTCTATTATTACTCGCCTGCCGTGTACTAGCAGACTAGCCGAGAAGGACCCTCTGCTTAAACTTAGCACTCTTAACGTTAAAGTCTTTAAGACAGCTTTATAAGGAAGGCTAGAAGAATAATAGCTATATAAGCTTCTAGAACAACTAAACATAGACTCGCTTAAGGCTTTGGCAGGGTTTATTATTAAGTGTATATATAGTACGTACCTTAGTAGTACTAAGTAAGGGCTTAGGCATAGGACTAGATATCCTTAGTAGAACGAGGAGTATTAATCTACAGCCTCTAAGACTAGAAGAGCACGAAGGCTAGGAGCTAGTACAGAGGCTATAAAAGGACTTTAGAAGGCTCTTAGAAGAGAGATTCGGAAGGTAAAGAGAGAACACTTCTATAGCTTAATTAATAAAGCTATAAAGAGTAAGAACGTCTTTAAGATCTGTAAGTAGTACTAGAGTACTAGAGTTTATAAGTCCTCTTCTTTAAAAGACTTAATAGGCTAGCTAGGCTTTACTACTTAGGAGAAACAGAAGATCCTAGTATAAGAACTACTTATAAATAAGGCTAAAGTTAGGGATATACTATTCGACACCTCTACTACCTTAACTTATACTCTGCCTTAGATAGCTCTTATCTTATACAAGGTTAAGAAGTCGGTTCTAGGAAAAGCCTCTACTACTCTAGAGGAGGATAAACTTATTATAGACGTCTTTAAAGTAGCTTAGTCTTAGATCTTATACCTAGTATACTTACTATTTAAGGAGTATATAGAGTTAGGGTTCTATTTAAAGATCTTCTAAACAGCTATTATAGCTATTATCCTAAAGCCTAATAAGAAGGACAAGTTATCCCCCTAAGTATATTAACTAATCTCTCTACTCTCGGTTCTTAGAAAGGGCCTTAAGAGGCTTCTAGCTAAGAGAGCTTCCTAGATTACTATTAAGCACGCTATTCTTAAACTAAACCAGTTTAGAGCTCTTCTCTTATAAGCTACTATAGACCTTATAACCTGTCTTATATTCGATATAGAAAGAGCGCTTAGAGATAAGCAAGAGGCTTCTCTTCTTATACTCGATATCAAGGGCGTCTTTAACGTAGTACTCTTAGGCCGGCTAGTTAGAAGGCTTCGGGAATAAGGGTAGCCGTATAGCTTTATAGTATAGGTTACTTCCTTCTTATCTAATAGATTAGTTAAAGTAAAGCTAGATAAGGAGATAGAGGTATCTACCCCTCTTTAATACAGGCTTCCTTAAGGCTCGCCTATCTTACTAATTCTCTTTATACTCTATATCTAGCTACTCTTTACCCTAAGAGTAAGCTCTCTTCTAACACAGCAGAGGTTCGGCTACGCTAACGATATTAAATTACTTACTTCTAGGCCCTCTAGGATAGGGAATACTATAGTCCTTATAAAATAGGTAGCTAGTATACTAGCTTAGGGAATAGAAGAGAGTATTACCTTTAATACTGAAAAGTTAGAACTTATCTACTTCTCTTATAAGAGAAAGTAAAAGGAGAGAGGTATCCGCCCTCCTTCTTCTATTATAGTAGTAGGAAAGATAATAGAGCCTATATAAGAGCTACGTTAGCTTAGTATCTTCTTTAGCCCTTGTCTTACCTTTTATAGCTATGTTAGAAGGATAGCTAGTAAGGCTATACTAGTAGCTAGTATCTTAAAAGGGATAATAAATATAGTAAGAGGCTTACTCTCTTATCTACTTAAATAAGCTACTACTGCTTATATTCTGTCGATCGCCTACTTCGGAAGCGAGACCTGGTTCCCTAGGCGTGCCAGAGCTAGAGGTAACTAGGTAGAGGGTATAAATAACTGAATTAGCTGTTATCTAACTCTACTAGATAGAGTAGTAGCTAAGTGTGCTAGGATTATCCTCCTAGTATATAAAACCACTTCTACCTTAGTACTTCTTATAGAATCTAGCCTTCTAGCCTCTAAAATTACTCTTATAGTTAGAAGCAAAGTACTTAAAGCTAGGACTCGACGACTTAACCTAACTCACCTACTAAAACGATGTATAAATAACCCTTGCTCTAGAGCTAGGCTTATATACCTTGCTCGCGTAGCTCTCCCCCTCTCTAAAGAGATTAACCCTCTTTAAGACCCTCTATAGGATAGAGGCTTTGACTAGTAAGCCCGCCTTCTGGAAGTAGGGGGGCCTGACTCTAGAGAGACGAAGGAATCCTATAAAGCTAAATTCCTTAAATTCCTTACTACTATCTCTGTTATAGACTTAGTTGTCTTTAGAGACGGCTCTTAGTTAGACGATAAGAGAACCGGTGGAGGCGTCTGTCTATAAGAGGAGGAGTTATTCTTAATACTAAGGTCTTCTCCTTTGGTAAGGTACTAGAGATATACGACGTAGAGGCTAGAGCAGCCCTATATAGTCTTGAATTAGCCTTAGCTTCCTCTTTCTAGTTACTAGCTAGGAAGTGCTAGATCTGTCTTAATAACCTCGAAGCTATACTATAACTAACCTACTAGTCCTATAACACTTTATAAGAGACTTTTAATAGAGTTAACGAGTTAGCTCTACTATACTCTAGGAAAGTCTAAACTATATAGTGTCCTAGCTATATAGGTATCTAAGGTAATAAGATAGTAGATAGAGCTATAGAGAGAGACGCTTAGCTACCCTCTTTAAACTCTCTTCTCTTACTCTATACTACTACGCTTTAGAGAGAGGTTAAAGAGATAGGGGTACAGCTTATAAAGAAGCTATAGAAAGCTACACTTCCTAGACTATATAAGAATCTAGGGCTCGATAGCTGGTCCTTGAAACCTCGGTTACTTCGCTTACTAAGAGAGGTCCTAGCTTGCTTAATTACTACTCGCTCCGGCTACGGAGACTTTACTACATATCACCTTCGCTTCTTCTACCTTAACATACTGCTCTCCTTAGGGGAGTATAAGTGTAGAAAGGAGAAGACTTAATTTCACCTGCTCTTTTATAAGCTTATAAACAAAGCAGCTCCTAGGCTACTTATAAAGGCTGAGAGGAATCCTTAAATACTCTTTAGTCTATACTATAAGAAGCTATTTTATAAGGTCTACTATAAGACGAAGTTTTATACTAAGATCTGTCTCTCTAGATAGAGAAATCTTTCTCTTCTTTACCTTATATCTCTCTCTACTCTCTACTCTCTGTTATTATATACTGTTTTCTTATTCTAATTTAGAACAAGAGCTGCTCTAGAAGTAGGGCTTCTCTTTAAACTGTCTCTTGTAAATTAGCGTTCTTTTATTTACACCCTCTATAGCCTAGGGCACCCCCCTAGCGTCATTTGCCTAAAACTGAGACTCTTTTAGAACCTAGCCCACGCGAGCTAGACTCCGCCTAACGTTAAATAGAAATAAATAAATAAATAATAGATCCCGACTTAGAAGAGATAACCACGTTTAAGACTAGGTATAGAATATACAAATATAAGGTACTACCTTTTAGACTCTATAATAGACCTACTATCTACTAACGTTATATAAATAACGTCTTAATCAACTATCTAGATAACTTCTATATCACTTATCTAGATAATATACTAATTTATTTAAACAACGTTAAAGAATATAAGAAACAGGTTAAAAAGGTTCTAAATCAGCTCTAAGAAGCTAGACTTTAAGTAGATATTAAGAAGAGCAAATTCAGTATTACTAGAGTTAAATATCTAGGTTATATATTAACTACGAAAGGACTCGAAGTAGACTCTAAGAAAGTAGAACCTCTAAGAAACTAGGTCTAACCTAGTACTATAATAGATATAAAGTCTTACCTAGGCTTTTATAGTTTCTATAAACAATTTATTAAGAACTTTAGTAAAATCATAAAACCTCTAACTACTATAACACGCTCTTTAGAGCTGTTTTAGTAGACACCTGAATATAAAGAAGCCTTTAAAGAGTTATAGACCTAGCTACTCTTAATTCAAGCTTTATACTACTTTAACTCTAAACTTCCTACAAAGCTAGAGATAGACTCTTCTAATAGAGTAATAGCAGGTATATTCTTCTAATAATATAGTAATTAGTAGTATCTTATAACGTTTTACTTCTACGTACTAGTTAGATACGAAGCAAATTAGAAGATCTATAATAAGGAATTATTTATAATTATTAAAGTATTTAAAAAGTAGTAGCCTAAACTTATGTCGTATTAGAGCTATATCAACGTCTACTTAGATTATAGATTCTTAAAATACTTTATAATAACTAAGCTACTTACTACTAAATAAGTATAATAGATAGAGTTTCTTTTTAACTTTAATTTCTAGATCTAATTCACGTCTAGAAAGGATAATTAAAAGGCAGATATACTAAGTAGATATAAGTAGGATATTAAAATATAAGATTAAGTTAAGTTAGATAGCCGCTTATATACTCTTTTTAAACCTAGTAAGCTAGACGTCTAAATTAACGCCGACCTTACTTAGACCTTTTTATAAAAATAAGTAATATCTATTAATATGATTTAGTTAGATATTATACTAGAATCAAGGTTAGATATAATTCATAAGCTAAGGATAGCTAATATATAATCTTTCTAGAAAGAACGTAGTAAACTTAAAGACAGTTATACTATCTTACTAGATAATTTACTTCTATTTAGAAGATAACTTTATATCTAAAGAAACACCGAACTCTATATAAACCTTATCTAAGAAGTCTATAACTAAGTATCTAGTACTTACCTAAGTACTTAAAAGACCTACTAGTTATTAGCACCCTACTACTACTAGGTTAGAATAGGTTTAGACTATAAAACGTATATAGCTAACTACGAAGCGTATAGATACTCTTATTCTTAATAGACTAAATAATAAGGATTCCTTCACCTACTACTAGTATCTAATTATCTAATATAGTATTTATATATAGATTTTAAGTTCTTTCTAAAAGATAAGTATAGATATAATACTATACTTATATTTATTAACCGCCTTAGAAAGGATTTAGTATTAATACTCTACTAATCTACTACTAATACTAGAAGATTAGCCTAGCTTTTTATATAATAGATCTATTATTTTAGACACTACTCTAAGTTAATTACGTCTAATAGAGGACCTTAATTCGTCTTAGCTTTTTAGATAGAATTCTATTATATTATCAGTGTTAAGCTTAAGCTCTTTATAGCTTACTATAAATAAATAGATAGTTAGATAGAGATTATAAACTAATATATTAATCAGAGGCTAAGGCTTTTTATAACCTACTATTAGAATAACTAGAGCAAATTAATTCTCTTAATAGACAGAGTATAGATAACTCTCCTATACTCGTCTATTAGTATAACCTCTTATTAGCTTAAGTTTAGACTCGATTTAAGAACCTCGTAGGACTAGAATATCTCTAAGACTTCTATTCTCTAGAAATAATTAAATTATAATAAGGCAGTTAAAATAGCTTAATATATATACTCTACCTAGAATATAGCTAAAGATAATATAAGCAAAGCCTAATAGAGAATATAGA
Organism: Calycina herbarum; assembly: GCA_001414485.1. NCBI lineage: Eukaryota > Fungi > Ascomycota > Leotiomycetes > Helotiales > Pezizellaceae > Calycina > Calycina herbarum. The sequence goes on from LLEY01000106.1 coordinate 45,135, forward strand.
ATAGTATAAATTAATACTAAAGAGCTATTAATTAGAACGTTAGTAATAAAGTCTACTTATTAACTAGGAATCTTAAGATAAATCAACCTAGCTAAAAGCTAGCTAAATAGTAGATAAGACCTTTTAAGATACTAGAATATATAAGATACTCTTATAAATTAAAACTCCTAGAAGGATTATTAATTTATAATGTTTTTACTATAGACGTACTATCTAGAGATCTAAATAACTCTCTACCTAGATAGAAAGCCTTAGAGCTATCTCTAGAGATTATTTAAGGTATATAAGAATAGAAAGTTTAAGAGATTCTCGCTAGTAGACTTTTTAGAAGATAGTTATAATACTAAGTAAAATAGATTAGCTACGATTTAGACTCTACTTAGTATTCTACTAATAATTTTCAAGGTTTACTATATTAATTAAGAGACTTCTATATTAAATACCTAGAGTAACCAGGACTACTATAACTCCTCTCTAAATAGATATATATATAGAAGATAAATAAGAACTAGTAAAGAGTTATATTAAAAAATAACCCTAAATATCCTCTAATTATAGTTACCTCTAATAAGAAACTTATAATATAAACCTAAGATAAAACACTACTACCTATAATAGGAATACTCGAAGTTAATAAAGTAGAGAACTAAGACTAAGTTACTACTAAAACAGGACCTACTACTCTCTCCTAGGCTATAGCTCTCTTCTCTTTCTCTTCCTCTCTCTCTCTATCTTCCTCCGTCTTATAAGAAGCCTGAATCAGCTTATTATCCTCCTTCTCTACACGCTTACGCTTCTTACCTCGACTACTACCTATAATAGACGTAGCTAGAGAGACTCGCAAGCTCTCTAGGTAGGCCTTAAAGAGGTTCTAAACCTAGGCTTATATAGAATTACTATTATCTACTACGCTACGTAAAGCCTATTAGAATATTAGTTTAAGCTAACTCTAAAAACCTACTAACTATAGAAGGAGTACTTATAATAATCTTAATACGAAGCGCCCGAGTCTCCTAGGAGTACGAACTATAACTTCGCTAAGGTCTTAGGTACCTCTACACCAGTAACGACTAAGATCTTATTAATAGCCTTAGTAGCCTTCTCGACTATAACAACCTCGTCCGCCTACTATAAAGTAGTAAATTCCTTCTTAATAAACTAAGAGAGCTAGGAAGAGTTAATATAGACTTAGACTAGATTTAGACTATATTTAGACTATTACTTATAAGAGAGTAACAAGTATTCTACTTTATATAGTACTCGTACTTCTTAGATATATCTTTTATAAAGACATACTCGTAGTCGCCGTTATAGGCTATTACCTAAAGGCACTAAACATAGCAGACCCGGTAAGTATTTAGAAGAGTACTAGCAGAGTAAGAGAGAGGCATTTTACTATATTAAACTAATTAGCTCTCTAAATTAGAGCCGACCTAAAAGTAAAGACTTACGTTATAGTTATAGTTATATATATATATATATATATATATCTAGAAACGTTAGCGTGTAAAAATATACCTAATTAGAAAGTATTCTTATATTTAAATCTTTATTAGTTATTAGAAAAGAAAGAAGAAAAGAAATTAAAATCAGAGATAAGTTAGCTAGTAATATACTAATTATAATAATAACTAGATTATTACTATTATTATTTATCGCTTAATTACTACTATTATTATAAACGATAATAGTAAGTACTCGATAATACCTCTATAACCTACTAACTTCTATCTAATAACTAATTAAACCTCTTCTTTTTACTTAATACTATTATTATATAATAATAGTAAACAAACTATATTCTAAGCGATATACGATAATACTACAGCCTACTTATACCGCCCCGACTATAATACAAAGCCTCGAGGACGAGTCTTTTTCAAGAGAGAGAGATATAATAGCCAGCTATCGGAATTGCCGAGGTTACGTACTAGATAGGTTACGTAATAGATATTATTTTAGAATAGTAAGAACTAGATAGGTTTTAGACTTTGTTATTATCCGACCTCTTATATATAGATGCTCTTACTCTCTCTACTAAGAAGACTAATTTAGTCTTTTCCTTTGTATTTAGAGCCTAGTATTCAAACTTGTTATTCTACGGAACGTACTTCTATATACCTCTTTCGTAGTATTATCTGTTTCGTACCGTTATACTAGCTGAGAGACTATCGAGTTCAAAGGACTAGAATATAGATAATAACTAATAGAATTATCTAGTTACTCTGTAGTAGAAGACGTGTAGATAGTCTAGGCTCTTAAGAACAGAAGTAGTAAATAGTACTAGGAAACACTTAAGAGATTTATAGACTACCTGAAAATATCTTTCTAAGGAACGCTTTCTCTTAAGAAAGGAGTTAAGCTAGAAGTAGATAGTAAGTATATAGTAATCGTCCTAGTTAGAAACGAAGGAATAATATTCTAGAAACTAGGTTCTAAAAAAGTATTTAGAGTACTTTTCTAGGAAATAAGAGAAGCTAAATTAGACTAGTAGATAGAGACCTATACTAGAGAACTATGCTCCCTAGCTATTAGAGAATTATAGTCTACTAATATAATATATTAAACTATAGCTAAATAGATACGATTTTACCTAAGAACTATATTAGTATTAGGTAATAATTATCTTACTTACTAATAGACTTTAGGTTTAAACCTTAGTCTATACTCGTTCTTTCTAGTACTATCTAGAAGATTCAGTTATGTAAACACGTAATTCTTAGAATCTTCTAGTATCTATTCTATTTATAAGCTATAGAAGCTCCTAGAATCTCTCTAAGGAGTATATATAGCCCTTTACTATCCTTCTAGTTAGAAACCAAGTTAATTTTAAGTCTTCTATATATACTTATTTACCGATTCTATAGAAACGTAACTTAATAGTTACCTGACCTACTCTGTGCCTATCTAATTACTTACCTAGTAACCTACTCTATAGCCTACTCTATACGTTACCTTTACCCTCTAACAGGTTATAAGCCCGGGGAGCCGATTTTAGGTCTCTAGAATCGAGTTGTCTTTTCTTACGTAACCTTACGTGATATCATCTGACTTCCGGTACCGAATACCGTTATATTCGTAAGTATACCCTCTCTAATAGTAAAGTCTTTAGTAAGAGACCTATGTCCTACGTCCCTGAGATAGAGGCTCTAGCGAGTATAAAGCTAGAGATATAAGTAAATATATATAAAAACTCGTATATATACTACTTATACTTAGACCTGCGGCTATATCTGTTACGATTACGTTATTCTATAGCGGGTGATATAGCCTTCTTCTTAAACTAAGGAGCCTAGGCTTATAGCTACCTTTATATAGAGACTTATATATATAAAGAAGCTAGTAAGAAGTGACTGTCTCTACTAGTAGACTTTTAGATTATATAAGACTACTATTATCTATACTTATAAGAAGTTATCCTCGGAGAGAGTTAAGTATAGCTTAATTAGTACGTGGATTATCTTATTCTTATATAAGATAAGTTAGCTTAGTAAGAAAGAAAGATAGTATAGTTATTTATATTTAAAAGAGAGTATAAAGCTTACTATTCTTCTCTAACTGAAAAAGCTAATAAGTACTTGTTTAAAGAGTACGTCTATCTATATATATATATAGACTTTAAGAGGTTTTTAAACATGTCTTCTACTTCCTTTAAAGGAGAGAAGCTAATCGGCCGCTCTAATTATATAGAGTAGCTTATAGAAGCCGAGCTTTATCTTAAAATAAACGGTTTTATACTTTATATCTTAGGAACTATTAAAGAACCTAAGCTGTCTTTATACTATAATAAGACAGAAGAAGAAGAGCTCGAACCCAAATCAGACGAGTTAGTAGTTAGATACGAAGATAAACTCGACGATTATAGAGCTAAAAGTAATAGAGCTCTAGCTGCTTTATAAGCTATTATCTCTTCTAATAATATAAAGAGATATATAGATATTAACTCTTCTTCTCTTCTTTAGAATAAAATTAAGACTGATTTCAGCAGCTCTAGTCTAGAACTAGTAGAGCGTTATTATAATAAAATAACTAACGCTCGCTATAGTAACTTTAATACTATAGAAGAGTATATATCAGAGATTTAATCCTCGGCTATATACTTAAGAAGCTTAGACGGAAAATATCTAATACTTTTATACTAGTTACTATCTTTAATAGCCTTCCTAGCTCTTTTGATTCCTTTATATCTAGGAAGTACGAAGATATAGGAAGCGATATTAGTTCTATAGACTTAGAAGAGCTTATAAGCGACCTTATAGGTGAAGAGTCTAGAATAACTTAAAGAAGCGATTTAGAAGCTAATAAAGCTTCTATTAAGAATAGCTCTCTATGTACCTACTATAATAAAATAGGACATATTAAGCGTAAGTGCTTTATACTTCACCTAGAGTATAGAAAGAGTAATAATAATAATAATACTAGTAAGAATACTAGTAATAACTCTTCTAAGAAGGATGAAAAGAAGAAGAATAAAGACAAAGATAAAGATAAAGACTCCGATAACTCTAAAGCATCTCCTAGAGTTATTATATTAGCTAGTTCTAATAGTAATACTATAGCTAGCTTTACTAGTTCTAATAATAAACTAGTATTAGACTCTAGAGCTTCCGAACACTTTACACCGAATAAGGACTGGCTTCTTGACTTTAAAGAGCTTAATAGCTCTATTATAGTAGCTAATAACGTTGAAGAACCTTTATTAAGTAAAGGAAATATATCTATTACTTATAAAGGAATAGAGCTACTTATTAAAGACGTATATTACGTCCCTAGCCTTAATAATACTCTTGTTTCAGCTTACTCTCTAGCTAATAAAGGATAGGATATAAAGCTTAATAAGAGCGATACTTATATTAGTAAAGCTAATATTAAGGTTAAAGCTCTTTAGCAAAGCAATGCTTATTATCTTCCCGATCTAGCTATAGACTATAGTAAGCTTGAAAAAGTAGTTTATAGTATTAATACTTCTATTAAAGAAGAGAATCTTACTCTATTACATAAGAGGCTTAATGACTTAAACCTAGAGTATTTAGTTAAAACTATAGATAATACTATAGGATTTAAGCTTAGTAGTAAGTCTAATAAGACTATAGATAACTATAAACCCTGCTATCTAGGTAAATTAACTAAGAAAGTAAGCTATATATCTTTATAGAATCCTATTAATAGTGATTCTCTTACTTACTTTAACCTAGATATAGCCGGCTCTTTTAGAGTTAAAGGAACTAGGAGAAGGTTCTAGAATCAAGCCTAATCACGTGAAATAGAATACTCTAGAAGTATTTCTACGTATATATAACCTCTACTTCTCTCTTACTCTCTTAAAGAGTTTAAGACACAATTCAAAAGCATTTTTATAACACTTCTTAAAGAGGATAACGACTCTTATATTTTATACTAATAGTAATTACTTCTAAAACCTTAAAATTTAGACCTTGCTATTTGCCTAGCGCCCCTCGATAACGATAGCGAATTAGAGGACGAAGAAGACGTGTTAAACTCTAAATCTTTAAGTTCTTAGCTAGAGCTATCTACTAGATCCAGCTCTTAACTAGAGGAAGAAGAAGAAGCGGAATCCTATAACCACGCCTTAGCTAGGATATTAGACGAGAGGTATAGAGAAGACTCCTTCTAGAAGAGTATTTCTAAGGAAATAAGTAAGAGAGATCGTACCCCCTATTCTAAAGAAGTCGTATTATCTAAGTATACGATCGTCGATAATAGACTATACTTCTAGGATAGGCTCTATATCCTAGACATAGAACTTCGTATATAGCTTCTTTAATAAGCCTACGACTTAGTTAAGAGCGGCTACTCTAGTAAGAATAAGCTATTCGAGTTAGTTTCTCGATACTACTAGTAGCTTAGACTGTATAAAGATATTACCTAGTTTTACTAAGTATACGAGAGCTATCTTCGGAATAAGTATTCCTAGCTACGCTACTAGGGCACCTTAAAACCTCTCTTAATACTACTTCAGAGATAGAGAGACTTATTAGTAGATTTTATAAGACTTATTCTAAAAGTAGAAGAATATAATACTATTATAGTAGTTACTTACTACCTTACTAAGGACTGCTATATTATTCTTTGCTATTCTACTATAACTATAGTCGACCTTACTCGCTTGTTTATATATAAAGTATAGAAACTCTATAGCCTACTAGATATACTTATCTCTAATTAAGAACCTTTGTTTATCTCTAACTTCTAGAAGTCTATCTACGATATACTTTGTATTTAAGTAGACCTTTCTATAACCTACTACTTAGAAACGGACGGCTAGATAGAAATCGTAAACAAGTTTATAGCTAAGTACCTCTGCTAGTATATCGCCTTTACTTAAGCCGATTAGGTATAATTCCTACTATTAGCTAAGTTTGTCTTATAAAACACAGTTACTACTATAACTAATATGTCTCTATTCTTTATAAATCACGGCTACTACTCTTATATAAGTTTTAGCCTATCTTAATCACCTACTTTTACTTCTTAAAACGCTCTTATAGAGAGGATATTTACTTAAAAGATAGAAGACGTCTTAGAATTACTACGAACGAACTATGACGAAACTTAAACTAACTAAACAAAGATAACTAAGTCTCGAAGGTTAGTATATAAATAAGAAGTATAGATATACTAGGTTCTTTACTTAGAAGTAAACTCGTTACTTATATCAAAGATATTAAATAAGATAATAAGATTAATAACTAAAGTTAAGTACGAAGCTTCTATCTAATAGCAGACGTACTAGTCTTTTATATAGAATCTTTATACTTATAAAGTCTACTTCTATAGAAGTCCCGATAATAGAGTTCGACTCTAACTCTTAGAACTCCTCTAAATAAGACTCTATCACCTAACTGTTCCTAACCGAGTCACGTGATCTAATTATAATAAGATCTATAGATTTATACGTTTTTAATATATTTAATCCTTCCTTCCCTAGGTTTTATATAGTACTCGTCTTATTAGAGCGCTACTTAGAATTTCTTATTACGTAGCTAATATATAATTCGTAATACTATCCTCTTCTTAGCTTAGCGTATCCCTACGCTAATATATATTCTTCGAAATATCGATTAGAGGCTAATAACCTTCGTTCTTATCTAATATATCTTCTTTTTATAATAAACGGAAAGAGCGCTTAGCTCTTATTATACGAATTAAGTCTACGAAGTATTCGGCTATAACTTATTCTTTCTATTAAAAACAGTCTTATTTATTTATTTCTATTTAACGTTAAGCGGATTCTAGCTCGCGTGGGCTAGGTCCTAGAAAGTCCTAGTATTAAGCAAATACCGCTAGAGAGGTGCTCTAGGCTATAGAGAGTATAAAAGAAAGTACGCTAATTTATAAGAGATAGTTTAAAGAGAAGCTCTACTTCTAAAACAGCTCTCGTTCTTAATTAGTTTAAAAGTATCGAGAGAGGTAGATCTTAGTATAAAACTTTGTCTTATAATAGACCTTATAAAAGAGTTTCTTATAGTATAGACTAAAGAGAAGTTATAGATTCCTCTTAGCCTTTATAAGTAGTTCCGAGGCTACTCTATTTACTAGCCGGTAAAAGAGAAGGTGGAATTGAGTTTTTCCTCTACTACACTTATACTTACCCGAGGTAAGTAGTATATCGAGGTAGAAGAAGCGAAGGTGATATAGGTTAAAGTCTCCGTAGCTAGAGTAAGCTGCGATTAGGCGAGCTAGGACCTCTCTTAGTAGGTGAAGTGTCTTTGGCTTTGAGGACTAGTTAACAAGCCCTAGGTCTTTGTATAGACTAGGAGCTATAGTGTTCTAGAGCTTCTTTATAAGCTGAGTCTCTAACTCTTTAACCTCTCTCTTAAGCGTAGTAGTATAGAGTAGAGAAGAAGAAGGAGAAGAAGAAGACAAAGAGTTAAGCGAGAGTAGCTAAGCGCCTCTCCTCGTAGCTCTATCTACTATCTCGTTCTCTTTGATTCCTATATAACTAGGGCACTACCTAGTATAAACTTTCCTAGGGTATAATAGAGCTAACTCGTTAACTCTATTAAAGGTCTCTTATAAGGTGCTGTAAGACCGGTAGATTAGTTATAGTATTACTTTAAGGTTGTTAAAGCAGATCTAGTACTTCCTAGCTAGAGGCTAGAAGGAAGAGGAGATAGCTAGTTCTAGTCTATAAAGAGCAGCTCTAGCCTCTATATCGTAGATCTTAAGTGCTGTATTAAAGGAGTAAACCTTGGTGTTAAGGATAGCTCTCTCTCTTATTAGACAGACACCTTCGCTAGTTCTCTTGTTATTTAAGCGAGAGCTGTCGGAGAAGATAACTAGGTCTATATCAGAGACAGTAGCAAGGAATTTAAGGAATCTAGCTTTATAGGAGTCCTTGGTTCCTTCGGAGTTAGGCCTCTCTATTTCTAGAAGACGGGCTTGCCGGTTAAAGCCTCTATTCTACGGTGGGTCTTAGAGGGGGTCGATCTCTTTAGAGAGAGAGAGAGCCTTATAAGTACGATAAGTAAGCCTAGCTTTAGAGTAAGGGTTATTAGTACAACGTTTTAGTAGGTGAGCTAGGTCGAGTCGTCGAGTCCTAGCTTCGAGTGCTTTGCTTCTACTTATAAGACTAATCTCAGAGGTAAGGAGGCCGGATTCTATAAGAAGTACTAAGGTAGAAGTAGTCTTATATACTAGAAGGATAATCCTAGTATACTTAGCTACTACTCTATCTAGCAGAGTGAGATAGCGGCTAATTCGGTTGTTTTTTATACTCTATACCTAGCTCTCTCTTACTCTAGCACGTCTAGAGAACTAGGTCTCGCTTCCGAAGTAGGCGATAGACAGGATATAAGCAGTAGTAGCTTGTTTAAGTAAGTGTAAGAGAGAGCCTCGTATAGTGTTTGTTATTCTTTTTAAAGTACTAGCTACTAGTGTAGCCTTGCTAGCTATTCTTCTAACGTGGCTATAGAAGGTAAGACGAGAGTTAAAGAAGATACTAAGTTACTAAAGCTCTTATATAGGTTCTATTATTTTTCCTTCTACTATAATAGAAGGAGAGGGCTAGATACCTCTTCCCTTTTGCTTTCTCTTACGAGAGAAGTAGATAAGTTTAGACTTCTTAGTATTAAAGGTAATCCCCTCTTCTATCCTCTAAGCTAGTATACTAGCTACCTGTTTTATAAGAACTATAGTATTCCCTGCCTTAGAGGGCTCAAAAGCAAGTAGTCTAATGTCGTCGGCGTAGCCGAACCTTTGAAGTGTCGGGAGAGAGCCTACTCCTAGGGTAAAGAGTAGCTAGATATAGAGTATAAAGAGAATAGGCGAGATAGGCGAGCCCTAGAGTAGTCTATACTAAAGAGGGGTAGATACTTCTATTTCTCTGTCTAGCTTTACTTTAATAGATCTACTAGATAAGAAGGAGGTAACCTATACTATAAAGCTATATAGCTACCCTTGCTCTTAGAGTCTTTTAATTAGTCGGCCTAGAAGAACAGCGTCAAAGGTACTCTTAATATTAAGTGTAAGAAGAGAAGCCTCTTGCTTCTCTCTAAGTACTTTCTCTATATCAAAGGTAAGACAGGTTATAAGGTCTGTGACTGCTCTTAGTAGAAGAGCTCCGAACTGGTTCAGTTTAAGAACAGTATACTTAAAAGTAATCTAGAAGGCTCTCTTTATTAGAACTCTCTCGAGGCCCTTTCTAAGAACCGAGAGTAGAGAGATTAGCCGGTATACGCGAGGAGACGACTTATCCTTCTTATTTAGCTTCGGAATAATAGCTATAATAGCTGTGCGGAAGATCTTTAAGTAGAAGCCTGTCTTTATACACCCCTTGAATAGTGAATAGACTAGATATAAGATCTAAGGCCAGGCTGTCTTAAAGATACCTGTAATAAGTTTGTCCTCCTCTAGAGTAGTAGAGGCCTTTCCTAGAACCGATTCCTCAACCTCGCGTAGAGTAAGAGCTGTCTAAGGCAGAGAACAAGTAGAGGTAGTTAGAGTGTTAGTTAGTATATCTCCGACTTCTACCTTGTTTATAAGTAGTTCTTATACTAGGATCTTCTGTTTCTCCTAAATAGTAAAGCCTAGTTACTCTGTCGAGTTCTTTAAAGAAGGGGATCTATAGACCTCTATACTCTAGTACTACTTATAAATCTTAAAGACGTTCTTACTCTTTATAGCTTTGTCGATTAGGCTACGGAAGTATTCTCTCTTTACCTTCTAGATCTCTCCTTAAAGTGTTCTCTAGAGGCCTTTAATAGACTCTATACTAGCTCCTAGCCTTCGTATCTTTCTAGCCTCGGTAGCTATAGATTAGCACTCCTTATTCTACTAAGAGTGTCTACTCTTATAACTAAGCCCTCGCTTAGTACTACTAAGATACGCCCTATATATACTCTTAATAATAAACTCTACTAAAGTCTTAAGCGAGTTCCTATCCGGTTATTCTATAAGCTTAAAGAGCTACTGCTTTTGAAGCTTTCCTTAAAGTACTATTTTAAAGACTTTAGCGTCGAGAGTACTAAGCTTAAGCGAGGAGTCTTTCCTAGCTAGTCTACTAGTATATAGTAGGCTAGTAAGAACTAGGAGGTGATCTAAGCTATACTTAAAGGCTAGGTTAACCTCTAAGGTTACCTCTCTTTAATAGAGGCTACTAGAGCAGAAGGCTAGGTCTAGCGTATTCCCTAGACTGTGGGTTTATATACTAGGAGAGGTAGTAAGTTAGAGTCCTTTACTCTCTATCTAGTCGATAAGCGAGGGAGCTTGTATACTCTCTAGGCCTAGGAAGTCTAGCTACTAGAGCTGGCTCTTTAGATTAAAGTCGCCGGCTATAAAGATATTTGTTATAGAAATGTGTTAAGAGGCTAGAATAAGGCTAATAGCCTCCTCGGCTTCTCTAGTACTGAGAGGAGCGTTATATACGTTAAGTATATATAGCGGAGGGCCTTATAAGAGAGTAATCGAGGCGTAAACAAGGTCTCGGTATTAAAGCGAGGGAGTAATAGAGGTCTGCTAACTTATAAGAATCCTAGCCTCTTTATATATAAAGAAGAGTACTCTAGAAGGTCCGGCGTTCCAGTCGTATATAGATATAAAGCAGTCGTAGTTCAGGTGACGTCTTATAATCTAGCGGCTAATCTCTCTTAAGTAGATATATAGTTCTTAAATAAGTACTACGTCGACTCGCCTAGCGTGTACTAGCTGAAAACAGTCTTATAAATGTTTCCTAGAGCTCTTTAAATCTTCTTATTACTCTAAATACGTTTATATAAAAAGATTCTATAATAGTTCTAGCTATTCTAATATTCCTTCTTCTAGACTCTGAAAACCTATATATCGGTTCTTCTTTAGTCCTATATATAAACGACTCTTAATTACTTCTCTAAGTCCTTCTACTAAGTCGCTCTCTTCCTAGTTCCCTACTTTCGAGATTATTTCTTTTGTTAAGTAGGTTCTTTCCGACGATGTTTCTCTATCTAACCCTGGTCCTAAGTTTTAGACAGCTCTAGGTTTCGTTAGTAGAACTCTCGAAGCTCTTTTAAGTACTAGTTAATGTTTTTTCTAGGTTCTTAAGTGTTTTCTAAATATAGGTAGTCTAGCTATTTAATTAAATACTTAACCTATTCTCTAATAAGCCTATAGTTAAGAATCCTCTTAACTTTATACTTAGCGTTCGAGTTTACTAGTTAAATCTCTATAAGTAGAGCTAGTAGTACTTCTAGTAGTACTAGTTTAAGTAAGGATATATTATTATTATTATTATTCTTATACTACGTAGGCTATAGACCGAGCTCTAAGAGTAAGTAGTATATCTTCTATTCTAGTTTATAATACCTTTTAGTCTATTCTTCTTCGCCTCTCGAGTTTCTTTATAAGCGTACGATACTCCTTCCTTAATTCCTACTACTGTCTATTCAAAGCTCTTCTCTCTAACTCGGTGATAAACTAGAGAGATAGGTTAAAGTGCTTAACTGCTAAAGCGTGTATTAGTAGTATAGAGAGCGCCTAGACGCTCTCTTAAAACTGGCGGAGCCGGGGTCTTACTCTCCGGCGCGCCTCGGCTCTCTCTTCCTCTTTCTCTCTTTCTCTTACCTCTTTCTCGCCTTTCTCTCTGTTCTCTTTAAGTAATTCCAGCGCTAGCCTATATTCCTAGAGTCTTCTAAGCCTAAGTAGCTAGGTAGTAATTCTCAGCGCTAGCTTTCTATTTACTAGTACTACTCTAAGCTCTCTTAAGTCTCCGATACTCTTTCTAAAGGCTCTTATAAGTGCTTCTCTCTCTTATATAATATCTTAGTAGAATAGTACTAGATGCTCTACTGTCTCTCTTCTGCTCGCGTACGTATACTATAGTATTAGCTAGCCTAGTACCCTTCTTATAAAGAGGAAGGTGTTAAGCCCTATTGCCTCTATTCTTGTCTAGACAAGTAGCGAGCTCTTTGCCTTAGCGAGCTCTTTATAGACTTTCCGTAGCTCCTAGTTTACTAGGTCTACCTCGTCTAACGCTTCTATATACTACGTCGGGTTCTTCTCTCGAGCTCTCTTTCTTTAAGCCTCTAGGCGTTCCTACTACTCTACGAGCGTAGTATTATGTCTAAAACCCTCTCTCTCTATTCTCTACTCTTCTTTCTATGCTTGCCTCGCCCTCTAGGAGTATAGTATTGCTTTTCTTAGCTTTAATAGTCTTCCTCTCCTTCTTCTTAGCTACGCGGCTATATTCTTATAAGTACCTTAGATTAGCTTTCCTAGTTAAGACGTTCGGAATTTCTTTTCAAAAGTAGCTACTCGAAGGTTTAAGATAGAGATCTACTAGAGTATAGTCTACCTCTACCTCTAGGCTCTAGATTAGAGTAGCTTTATATACTTCTATTACTACTTATAAACACTTCGATTATTATATAGATAAGCTTCTTACTATCCCTTTTACGCTCCCTTCTTTTAGCGTTGTATAGTACTAAGCTGACGCTCTATATATAATTACACTTCTTATTACTACTATATATATTTGCCTCGCGTAGTAGTAATCGACGCTCTACGTCTTACTAGCGAGCCTCGTAAGTGTAAAGGTCTACGTTATAAGCTTCTTCTATACCCTCTCTTTATACGCTTTCTAGTTTAGTTTCCTATCGAGCTTAACTCTAAGGAACCTTATATACTCGACTAGTATAAGCCTTGCCTTTTTAAACCGTACTATTTCTTTCTATAAAGCCCTCGTTCTTATAAAGTATATAAGTACTATCTTTTCTAAGCTAAAAGCTATCCCTCGCTTATTTACTTACTCGTTATATACTCCCTAGGCTAACTCGAGTATTCTATAGTTTACTACTATACTCTTTAATATTACAAGTAGGTTTATATCGTCTACGAAGCCTACTATAATTAGCTGATTAATCCTTACTAGGTTATTATATAGTATTAAGGTAAAAAGAATAAACAGTATTAGAGATAGTACTAATCCTTATAGCACTTCTTATCCTAGGCTTCTTTCGTCTACGAACCTTCTATTAAAGAATAGCGTAGCTTTATATCTTAAGAGAAAGCTTCCTATCTAGGTTACTACCTACTATAGTACTTTCTTCTCCCTTAGAGTATAGAGTAGCTACGTATAATCTACTCTGTCGAATACTCTTATTATATCTAACTAAGCTAGGGACACGTAGCTCTTATTTTCCTATACTATATATACTCTCTCTATTACTATTCTAATCGCTAGTTCCGTATTCTAGTGCTTCTAGTTACCTATTTATATCCCTAGGAGTATTATAGCGTCTTCTGCGAGCTTCGTAAGCCTCTACGCTATTACCTTCTTAAGGATCTTATCTATAGTTAAGAGTAGCGCTATTAGCTAGTAGGCCTCTACTTTGTCTTATTCCTCTATTATTTTACCTGGTTTTCTAAGTACTACTACTTTCGTACGATAGAAGTAGGACGGGAAGTGTTATAAGTAGAAGCTCGCTTCTGCTATTATTACGAGTATCTCTTAAAGTAGCTTATTACACGCTTTTAGAAAGCCGTTTATAAGTATATTAAACCCTGGTGCTTTCTACGGTGCTAATCTTATAGCTGTCTTAATATATTTCTCAGTCACCTGCTAGCTTACTTTGTACTCCTAAGAGAAGCTCTTAGAGCTCTATTCCCTGTTTAGAATACTAGAGTAGTTAGCTATTGATTCTAGGAAGAACTTCTCTATAAGAATACGAGCCTTATCCTCGTAGTTCTCGCCTTTTACCTTGCTAAGCGAGGTAAGTATTAGTAGTATTAGTGCTTTAGGTTTTACGTGTCCTTTAAGGCGTGCTTACTTTTCAAGTGTCTATAGTTTCCTGTCGTCTTTTGCTACCTCTATAAGTGCCTCTCTCTAGCTCTTCGTCTTTGCCTTTCTACTTATTATTTAGAGCTCTTAGAGAGCGTCGTTAAGCTGTTTCCTTAAGCTTCTCGTACGTAGTTCTCTCTAGGTTCTTTTATACTTTCTTACTTCGTTCGACGTCTCTTTAACCTCCGTATTCTACCAGGGTTACGCTCTCCCTCTATCTAGCTTTTAAAGCGGCGTCGAGGCTTAAGCTATTCGTTGAAGCTCTTCTATAAGCTTCTTAACAGCTCCCTCGAGCTCCTATACGTTCTAGATTACTAGTATTATAAGGTAATTAGCCTCTGCTTTTACTAACACTTCGTCTATTAGTCTCTAGCTATAGCCAAGTGTCTACGGTGCCTCTCTTTCTTCTCTAGCCGCTATCGTAAGAAGTTAAGCTATATAGTTAGACTCTAGCAGGTCTAGCGTCCCCTGCTAAGTAGCTACGTTTCTAGTAAAAAAGGCTAAGTTAATTATTAAGTTATAAGAGCCTTCTCTTCTCTAAGTAACCTCGCTATATAGTGTATTTCTCTTAAGCGCCTACTGTATAGCAAGCTTAAAGGTAAGGTCTACGTTCTAGTTATATCTCTTATAGATATTCTAGAGGAGGTAGTAAGCGTTTAGGTCTCCTACTATAAGCGCTCTTCTTAGTCTCGCTTATTAAAGCATATCCTTGATTAGTATTTGCCTAGCTTATAGGTTATATACTAAGTAGACTATTATTTTGTTCGCTCTCTTACTTATTATTATACTCGCCTAGTTCTTACTAGTAGCGTATGTCTAGCTTTCTTTTAAATACCTTTTATATATAAAGAGTATTACTACTCTATCTAACTAAATTATATTATACCTCGAGCTTAATAAGTAGCTTAGAGAGTCTCTCGCGCTATTCTACGCTAGCTCTTAAATTACTAGAATATCGTATTCCTTCTTATAATTTAAAGCCGCGTCGAGTACCTCTAGTGTTTTCCTCGTGTTCTAGTATAGTACTATTATACTTATAGTAGTTCTACGAGTAGTATTTAGCCTACTTCTACTTCGTCTTCTTCTACTTAGTTCTCTATTATACTAAGAGAGCTTCTTAGTCTTTTAAGAAACTAAGCAAGGTTACTCTTATTTATAACTTCTACTTTACTTATATCTATCGGCCTCTCTAGTACGGATCCTTGTCTTAGTCTCTTCCTTATAGCTTATAAGCCCTCTTTATAGCTAAGCGCGAACAGGTAGAGCGTCTCTACCTCTTCTTCCTTTAAAGCCCTTTATAGATTTATAAACAAGGTTAGTCTATCTAGGTATTATTCTCTTACTTACTTATAGTACTATTCTTCTATTTAATATTCCTTTGCGAATACTAGGTATTCTCTCTTATAATTCTTATATTTCGCTAGGTGCTTCTTTAGATCCTTTTTACTAGAGCACTCCTCTTTACCCTCTTTGTACTTCTTATATATATACTAGATACACCTCTCTTCTTATTTATAGAAGCGTACTATATACTCTTACTTTTAGTACTTAAAGCACCTTTAAGCTACTGCTTCTGCCGCGTATCTCTCGTATATAAAGTATTATATCTCTTATAGTATCTCTCTTAAGTATAGCCTTCTTACTTCTTCTATTATTACTACCTCTAGAATATAGTTCCGAAGAGCTGGCCCCTCCTAGCTCTAGCGTTCTCTATACTTACTCCCTTATTATATAATCTTTAGTACCCTTATACTAGAGGCTTATAAGATACTCTATAGTATACCCGCTGTTCCTCTCTCGAGTATATCTGCTAAGACTCTCTTTACTAACACCGCGAGCGTTCTTACTACTACTACTACCCCTTGTCTAAATACCTTCTTTACCTAGCTATTATCCTATATATATACTACCTATTTCTTCTTTTTAAACTGTATAATAATATCTCTACTTTAAAGCTTTCTTATTATAATTACTCCTGCTCTATATTCTCCTATATTTACAGCCTCTATTACCTTCTTTAGTAATAGCTTATCCTTTCCTTCGTCTATTCTTATAGCCTAGATTATAATCTCCTTTATATATTTAGCTAGTATAACGTATTCCCTTTATAGCGTAGTTCCTGCCTCTCTCTATAGCTCTCCAGCTCTAACTCTCTCTGCCTACGTTAGAGTTTGTTCCTTTATACCTTCTATCTTCTTTACTATAATCGCGAGCTCCTCTTATAGAATACCTCTTATTATTATTTCGTCTCCTCCTTTCCTAGCTCTTCTATACTCAAGCACCTTTCCCGCTACCTCGATAATTACCTTAATACCTCTTTCCTCTATTACCGAGTTAAGTATTACTTAGATTAGGCCCTTCTCTATCATGTCCACGTATTCTAATACTCCTCTCTATCCTCTCTTACTCTGCTCTTCTTCGTTCGTTGTTCCGCCTTCGCTGTTAGTTGTTAGCGTATTAGAGAGAGGAGTAAGAGCTCTTTATAAGCCCTCTATTCTACTACTACTACTGCTACGATTACTCGATATAATCGTAGAGTGCTTTATTCTCTTTCTAGACCGTCTAACAGTCGTCTAAATATATTTTAAGGCTTTTGAGGTTACTTTATATAATTCGAAGTTTTTTTAGTAAGAATATATAGAATACTAGATAGATGTTTATTATTTATAGTAGTATTAATTTATAATTAAAAGAGTTTCTAACTTATTTAATTTTAAATAGTCTTAGTTTCTTATAGTCTAGGTTATTACTTAGTCTTTTTATATTAATATTTTTTTATATTAAGTAAACTTTATCTCTCTCTTTTAATATTAGCTTCTAACTACGTTGTTTATTATAGTAGTATATATTACGTTTAGCTATAAACTATAAATCCCTTATAAGTTCCTTATATAGGTTTTTGATTTTTAAGACCTAAATATAAGTAGATTAATTATTAATTATTATAGTTAATAGTTCTTAGTATACTACTAATTTATATCTAAAGTTAGTATAGAATAGTATAATATACGTGGTTTTTATTACTAAACTATTATAGACGAACTATGCTAATAATAAGAGTTTAATCTAATTATCTTACTAATAATTTATATAATAATAAAGGTGTATTTTAACTACTTAATTTATTTGTTTATTTCCTTTAACGTAGTATACTAGGACCTTGTAATTATTAGAACCTTATGAATTTTTTCCTACTCTACTACTTTAAAATATAATAAAACTACTATAATATATTAAATTAATTAAAACTACTTAGAATCTAATAAACTAGATATATCTACAACTTCTTAACACGTCTATGTATTATAACCAGTTTTTCTATAAGTGCTATAACGTCGCTAAGTCGTTTATTCTTTATCTTCTCTACTCTTCTTAGAGCGCTTATTACGTTAAACCTACTCCTCTGTATTCTTCTAGGCTAATCTATCCTATATATCCTCTATAGTAAGTACACCTCCTTCTTAGATATAGGTATTTTTAACCCTCTAGCGTTTACTAAGGGCTTTATTTACTGTTCGAAGTATATAGACCTCGGCTAATAAGAGGGTTACCTTATAAGCTAATTACTCTATACCTTTTACTAAAGAAGCTATTATCTAGAAAATAGGTATTAGCGAGCTTCCTTAGTAACGAGTAATACGATCCTTAATAAGAGTTGATTACGAAAGAGCTTTAGAAGAGTTATAAGAAGTCTAGGAGACCTAAGGGGTAGCGTTAGCAGAGGGGGGTCCGGTAGGTATAGGAGTCTATAACTTAATATTAAGCTTTAAGATTATAGTCTAAGGTTCTAGAGGTACTAGACCAGCTCTATAGAACCTAGCTTTAGCGTTTTAGGTTGTTATTAACTAGTTATAGACTATGTAAAACGTAAGAAAGAACTCGACCTTAGTAATATAGTTTATATAAGCCTTGATAAAGGTCTCGATTTAACGCCTATATATATGTTTAAGAATACTAAAACACCTAACGTCGAGTAGCTAGGTTAGATAAGACGAATAAGAAGGTAGGTAAAGAGTAATAATATTATATAACTTATAATACTCTTAGAATACTACTGATTTATAACTCTTATATCTATCTAGAACTAACATTTAATATAGCTCTTTTATATAACTACGAGTATACTTATCGAAGTATTCTAGCTATTCTAAGCTTATCTTATTATTAGTCTATCTATTACTAGTTAGTTTAATAACCTAGTTATTAGAAAGACCGCCCTTAGTATACTAACTAGTAAGGTGATTTTTCTCTTAAACTACTAAGAATAGAGAGATGCTTAAACTCTCTCTATTAATATAGACAATTGCTATAGCCTATTCCCGATTACCTAGCTAGACAGCCTTATCTCTGCTACGTCGATTAGCGCGTATAATAACTATTCTAGCGTAGATAACACCTATTATAAAACTAGTCTTATTAAAGTTATAGAAATCGTAGTCTTAGATCCTATATTTCGCCTATATATTCTCTACTAGTTAAAACCATATACTAATTAGCTTAGGATCTTCGTATAAGGCTCTTTAGAAATCGTAAACGCGATTAAAACATGTCTTTAGTTTTAGACGTCGTTATATAAATCGTTATACCTAGTTCTTTCTAACACGTTATTCTCTATATAACTTAAGTATATAATTTACTATATCTTCTATACTACCTAGCTAAGGTATAAATCCTCTTATATCTAGATTAAGTATATTTTAAATAATCACCTCCTCTTCTATTATAGTTATTTTATGATTTACTAGCTAGCGTTTACTAAGAGTAGTTCGACTAGCTATTCTATTAGTAAGTATAGAATAAAGAACTCTATATAGCTTCGCAGCTTTACTACAGTTTATTCGTTTAGATAATTAAATAGCTTCGATAGCTAGGATAATTCGAGCTTCTTAGGTTTAAGATTCTATTAGATAGTTGTTAAGAAAACGCGTATTAAAGTTAGAGGTAGTAGAGTAGGGAAAAAATTCACGAGGTCCTAATAATCACAAGGTCCTAGTATACTACGTTATTTATCTAGAGATAGAAGGCTGTTAATAGCTTTCTTTTTATACTTAATTATTCTATAAAAGTAATCTAGAATTTTAAGATAAAGAGCTTATCTCTATCTAAGAGTATTTCTTCTAGTAGTTTATATCTTAAGACTACTTCTTTTAGAAATATAAATACTAATTCTTTAGCTATACTTAATTCTATATATAGTATTAAAATTATATACTTTATAAGCTGTTTTATAATAACTAGGATTAAATTATATTTAACTCCTATTATTAGATTCTTAGATTTTAGTAATTTAATAATAAAATCCTAAGAGATCGATTTCTAAGATATTTATAGTATTAGAGTAGTATCTATCTATTTATAAGATATATAGTAAGAAGTCTTATTCTAGATATAGATATTATACTCTACTATTACTTCCTTAACTAACTTCGATACTCTATTTATATAGTAATATTATTTTATTTACTAAACTATTCTTTATATCTCTTAATATTTATAAGCTAGTATAGAATAATATTCTCTAATAAACTCTCTTATATATAAAGTAGAGACCTAGAGTTTTCTATTCTTATACTTTTCTTTAGTGTTTTATTTCTTAGTTACTTAGTATATATTAATAAAGTTATATCTACTTAGTAGAGGGTTTTTTACTTCTACCTAAGATACTAATTCTAGACGAGCTTCTTCTTAAGCTCTCTAAATTTTCTTTTCTTATAGATCTTCTCTATATTCTATAGTAGTAATCTTATAGATTATAGATACTAAATCACTATTCTTATTATATTTTAGTATTACTATGTCTATATACGTCTTATTATCTTTATAGCCTAGTTTCTAGCTAAGAGCGTCGGCTCGTATATTACTTATACTACTAATATATTATATAATTATCTTAAATCTAGCTAGAGTCTCTAACTATCTAGCTAGTTATCTAGTAATAAGTTTTTTAGTTATTATAAATGTTTTTAGGTTTAAATAATTAGTAAGTATTATTACTAGATATTTTATACTTTAGAGATAGATTCTCTATTCTTTAAAAGCTAAGATAATAGCTGTTAAGATTTAAGTTTAGTAAATAAGTTCGGCTATTTTTTAGAAATTAGTTCGTATACTATGTAGTTTAGTTAAATAGCCTTTCTACTTAAGAGAACTCTTCTCTCTTTATAGATAATCTAATATACTACTATTATATATTATCTACCTTTATCTTTACGTCGTATAATAGGTATTACTATTATATTATAAGATAAATATAAACGATAATAACAGCTTTAAAGAATAGGCGAGTATAGTAAGTATAAGCCTTTCTAACCTTTAAAGTCTATTTACTTCGCTCTCTTATAACACTCTATCCTCCTCTAAATCTATAAGAGCCTATATACTCAAAGAACTTAGAGAATTTATTAAAAACTCTAGTATTATACTAGGTAATATAGAAAGTGTCTAAAACGCTCTTTAAGATCTCTTAACTAAGTATAGTATACTCGAGAGCTAATACTATATAGTCTAACGTAGTAAGAAAGAGATAGAAACAGATCTTAAAAACGAGTAGAGGATAACCGCTGATTTATAAGATTAACTTTAGATTATATAAGTATAACTTAATTACATACTCTCGCGGCTCCTAGTACCTATTAGTCCTACGAATACTAGCTTTATAATCCTTTTAAGAATGTCTATTATAATTAGTTAAGCTTGCTTAGTTAGAGTGTTTATCGTTGTCTACTATATACTACTAATAATTCTTTTTAGCTAAGGGCTATTAAAGACCCTTTTATCTAGCCTCCTATTAATGTAGGCAGATTAGAGGGCTGATAGGTTCCTTATAATTATATCTAGCTTAACCTTTATAGCCTTAAGGCCTCCTATTACCCTTAAGGTTACGAACTCTCCTAGAGTCTCGAGCTGGGCAGGCTAGGCTGTTTTCGACTATAGGATATAGTAGTCCTCGTACGTCTTTTAAATAGACTTGTAGTTGTCTCTTATCTCTTTTAAGAGACCGTTCTAGAGGAAGTGTTTTAGTAAGGATAAGTTAGTTCCTTGCGATCGTAGCTATTTAGGCGAAGGAGAAGAGATTAGTAGGGCTCCTGCTATTAAGGACACTAGTTAGCAATTTCCTTAGGATTAAAACGTGAAATTACATCGGCTAGGATATTATCCTTTCCTATAATCTATCTAGGGATAACCTCGATATTATATTTAGCTACTCGTAGAAGGATCTGTTATAGAACCGTGTTTACTTCGCCTTTAAGCGAAGACTTCTTAAGACCTGTCTAGGAGATCGAGCTATCTATATAAGTAATAACTTTCTTTCTACGCTACTGTTTTATAAAGTAGTTAAAAGCTAGAGCGATCGCCCCTAGCTTAAAGATATTAATATCAAAGACATCGTTAGTATTATACTTAACCTTAGCTATAAAGGCTTGTTCTTTTAGAAGGGAGTTACACTAGTTTCTCTAGTCTATATCAGGGGTCTCTATAGAGAACCCCCCTATGCCTTCTATTAAGGCGTCTGTAAAGAGCTGAATCGCTACTCTCGCTTTACTGTCAAAGTAGTATATACTGTTATATAGAGAGAGGAATTCGTTCTACTATTTAATATCTTTTATAATAGTTAGGTTAAGTTACTTTCTTAAGGCCTTTGGCATATTTGTTAGGTAGCTTGCTAGGAAAACGTATAGGTATAGTATAAATACCTTTCCTAGCTTAACAACGTTTAAGTAGAAGCTTAGAAAGCCTACTAGGGATTGTATTTCGTTGAGAGTTGCCTAGCCTTAGTCTAGTATAATAGACGTTAAGGCTTATACTTTGGCTATCTTCTCTTTTAGTAGTTTTATAATAAATTTATAAGTATTATACTTAATTCTAAGGATAGTAATAACCCGACTCTCGCAGTCCTTCTTCTTATTCCTCGGGACGCCTAGGAAGTCGGTTAAGAGCGTGTACTAGCTGTGGAAGTGGGCTACCTGCTCTTAAAGGTCTGGTCCTATATAGAAGAAGAAAATAAAGTTATCTAAGTAGTATAGTAAGAGCTTAACGCCAACGCCTAAGTATGATTTAAGAATCTAATATAGTACTTCAGCTACTAGGTTAAACAGGAAAGAGGCTGTTGCTAGGCCGAATAGGAGGCATGTTTCTCGGTAATATACTCCTATCTAATTAAAGCCTAATAGCTACTGGTCTTTCTAAGACACTAGGATGATTCTAAAGACGTCTTTCAGATCCTTCTTTATAATAAAGCAGCCGTGCTCTGTCTAAAGGATAGCTGCTATAACAGCGTCGAAATACGGGTATTCGATACCTCTATATTCCTTAGGAATACCATCGTTTATAGACCTCTCTACTAGTATAGAGAGGTTATAGATTATATAGAAACCGCTATCGCTCTTAAGTACTACGCCTAATAGGGAGGATATAAAAGGTAGGAGAGGGGGGTATAGTAGTACTCTATAGAGCTTTAAATCAGCCTCTAACCTACTCTCTATTGTATTTAGATCATCCTTAATAGATAGCAGATTTCTTAAGAGGATAAGCTAGTTAGGGCCTTTATAGCTAATCCGACATCTAAAGGTTAAAATGCCTACGATTATATTACCTAATAGGCTCGGCCTAGAGAAAGATCTCCGTTCGTCTTAGTATAGAAACGTAAGGTAATGTCTAACAAGGTCTAACTCTATAGGGTTTAATTACCTACTTAATAAGATATACGACGATAGATCACCTTAGACTAGGTAGTCTTTAAGAAGACGTACCTATCTATCCCTTTTCAGCGGAGACGGCGAGTCTCTAAGTAGGCACGAGGTATCTATAAGTTTATATAGCAAGTATATATTTAGACGTAGAGGGTAAGAGGAACAGTATACTATAGTTTTTTCGAATAACTAATAACATTCCTAGTCCTCTATAATATCTTAGCTACGGGCTTAAGTTTAAGGGCACTAGATAACCTAGTAGTCCTCTCTACAACTTATAGTCTAGTATTTATACTCGAATTTATATCTATCGCTATACTTATATCTGTTTGAATTCTATATTCGACATACTCTATCTAGTTCTATAGCCTTACTAGGCGTTATAATAGGTCTTCTGTCGAAGCTTCTCTGTCACGAATCACGTGCTAGCACGTGACAGAGTGAAGTCCAGGCGACGCTCTAACAGAACGAGCACTATTATAACCCTAGAAGGAGGAAAGGATTAAGTATAATAGGACATGTAATCCTAAGGATCTTATTATAGTTATATTACGTAACTCGGTTAGAGGCAGTTAGGTAATAGAGTCTAGTTTTAAGAAGCCCTAGAAATAGAGTCGGACTCTATTTTCGGGACTCCTGCTAAGTAGAACTCTAAATATAAACGAAAGGTTCTATATAAGACTAGTACGTCTATTATTAGATAGAAGCTTTATACTTAACTTTAGTTATTAATCTTATTATTTTATTTAATATCTTTAATATAAGTAACGAGTTCACTTCTAAGTAAGTAACCCGGCGTATCTGTACTTCTTACTATATACTAACCTTCGAGACTTAGTCACCTTTATTTAGTTTGTTTAAGTTTTATTATACTTTAAGTACCTACTTAGAAGTAAGATCGCTACTATATTAGTAACCTCTTCTACTCTAAAAGCTACTCTGCTAAAGCTAGCTGCGGCCTCTCTAGTTACGTTAGTTACTACTCTCTATAAGGAAGTGAAACTTCTAGTTCTAAAGCTGTTTAATAGCTTACCTAAGAAACTAGCTAAGTTCTTAATAAAAGCTTCTCTATACTTAAACTTTTATTATACTTAGTTTAGAAATAAAACTAACTAGGTAATATAGTTATCTACTTATCTTAAAAGAGTAGCTTATAACTAGTTAGAACTATATCTAGAGGACTACTAGGTAAATAAAACAACTAAGAGAAAAGTCTCTCTTTAAATATTTAAAAAAATAAGAGATTTATTTAAGAATGTTTAAGAGTTTAGAAATAGAATTAACTAGGCTTTTAAAGATGTTAATATAAAGAAAAAGGTAGTTAGAGCTTTATATATATTTAGGTAAAAGAGTTTAGCTACTAAGTATACTTTATAATTTTAATAGTACTTTATATAGATAGGATAGAACGATAAGGTATTATATAAACAATTCTATTATAGGCTTAAAGATAATATTAAGAATAAACTCGCTTAAGAGGATTTTCTAAATATATTAAATAAATTAATAAATAATATAATTAAGATTAATAACCGTATCTATAAAAGGAATTTAGAGAAGAAAGGAAGTTATAGCTATTAATATAGAAAGAGTAGATAGAAAGATTATAAAGATCTTATAGAAATTAACGCTACTTAAAAATTATAGGTTCTAGAGAAGGAATCTAAGAAAGAAAACTCCTAGAAAGGAGGACTGTCTTAGAAAGAACGAAATCGTTAACGTAAGTAGAACTTATATTATAACTATGATCTTCTTAGCTATAGAGTAAATAAGTATAGTAAGAAGAAAGATTCTAAGAGAAAGAAACAAATTAATACTACTATTTAATAATAGGTAGCTTTAACTAATTATATTAAACTTATAGATAAAGAACTTAAGATACGAGGATATAGTATATAAATTAAAACAGACGCTGTAAATATAACGTTAGACGCTGTATACTTATAGCTAAACAAAGGAATTAAGTTATAAGTTAGTAAGGTATAAGATATTAATAACAATAGAGATCTATTACTTAAAGAATATTATAATATATAGTTAGAAATAAATTATAAATTACTTATTTAAGTATAATATAAATCACTATTATTAATAAGTTTATTAGAGTTATTAGAATTAGAATCTAATTTAGAGAAGGTAAATCCTAGAATATACGAATCTAAAAAAGGAGAAATATAGGCATTTATTAGGACCTTTAAGAGAGAGAATAAATAGGTATATATAGAAGAATAAAAACCTAATTTCTAGAGCCTATATTCTACTTAAGGAATTAATCCTACTATCTTAACTACTTATAAAATAGTAAGAAATGATTAAGATTAAATAACTATAGTTAGCTCTATTAATAGCAAGGAAACTATTAAGTTTAAGTAGCTAGGACTAGAATAGATAATACTAAATAACTACCTAAAGAAGGAAGATCTATAGAGGGTTACTAATTTAAAGAATAATACTACTAAATAGTAATAGTATTACTTAAATAGATTTAATAAATACAATAGATATTTAAAGTTAGATATAACTACCTATCTTCCTAGTTAAGACTATAAGTTAGAAATTAATAAGAAATATTAGATATTAAGAGTTAAAAAGGGAGTTATAATAGTATTTAAAGGATTAGAGGACTAGCAAATGTTTAAGGTTACTAAGGTAGACTCTTAAGCTAACCTAATCTAGGAATTCTATTAACCTATAAAAGGTAAGTAGTAGACTACTAAAACCTTATATAGAGTAACTATTAAATAGGTTTAGTATAAACTATAAGTATTATTAGACTAGTCTATAGAAAGAGGGTTTATAAGAATACTTCTAGAACTTAAGAGAACTATAGAAGATAGTCTAATATATAAAGTAGTTTTTTCTAATAACGAAAAAGTAATATTCTTCTTAAGCTCTTAAAAAGGAGATAATAGAAAAAGAAGATTTAAAGTTTATTATATTAAACTAGAAAATTATACTATTATAGGAGAGTTAAATACTATATCTAGAGAAAATTAACTTATAGTAATAGTAAAGATAAGAGGAAAGGAACTCTAAGTCTTAATTAATTCTAGAATAATAAACAATTTCCTTTTCTTAATAGCTTAGAAGAAGCTAAACATCTTAATTAAAGGTATAAAGCTATACTACTTAGGAGTAGTTAATAGAATAGACGTTATATACTAGAATAGAATTATCGATTAATAAACTATTCTAATAAGTATTACTATTAAAAGATACTACTTAGATATATAATTTAATATTATTAAAATAGAGAATAAAGAAGTAATAGTTAGTATACTATAGATTTAAGAATATAATCTAGATATTAACTAGAAGGTTTAGAAAATAACCTTTAGTTAATATAATTATATAGGTTTGTAATTATAACTATAAGACTAGAACAAGGTTAGCGCTACCTCTTCTAAGACGCTAGGATACCTAGTCTAAAGTCTTCTATAGGTTAGTAGAACAGCTAATAACGAAATATCTATATAGTATAGAGAATTTAAGGCTTTGTTTAAAAACCTAGAAGACTTACGAGCCTTATTAGAATATTACTTATAAGATTATAAGATTAAATTAAAAGAGGGTTATTACCTCTTAAAGTAGAAGCTTTAGTTATATAACTAGAAAAGCCTATAAAGGATAGAAAGTTATATAAAGGAAGGTATTAAGAAGAGATATATTAGAAAGTCTAAGTTACTAATTACCTTAAATATACTTATTATTAAGAAGAAAGATAATCTAGATAAGAGAGTATATATTAATTACTAAGAAGTAAATTATACTATAGTTAAGAACACTTATCTACTACTACTTAGCTAATACTTATAGGATAAGTTAGGTAAGGTAGTACGATTTACGAAACTAGATTAATAAAACGTTTATAGACTTATATAAATAAAAGTTAGAGATAAATAGAAGATAGTATTTACTTTATTATTAGGTATTTATAAATATATAGTTATACTATTTAGACTCTATAATATACTAACTATATATTAGAGATAAAATAATAATATTTTAAGAGATCTTCTAAGAGTAATAGTAATCTATTACCTAGATAATATCTTAATCTTCTTAGAAAGAGAAGAAGAATATAAGAGATATGTTAAAGAAGTTTTATAATAACTTATAAAAGTAAACTCTTAGTTAAAACTCTTAAAATACGAGTTTAGAGTAACTTAGATACTTTTTCTAAGCTAGGTATTTAGCTTAGAGAAAATAGAAATAGATCTAGTAAAGATCTAAGATATTTTAAACTAGAAGTTACTAGAAAATATAAAAGATATATAGTCTTTCTTTAGGTTTATAAACTTTTACTATCTATTTATCTAAGACTATATAAAGATTACTAAGCTAATATTAGAACTAGTTAAGAAAGCTATTAAGTTTATATAGAATAAATAAGTAGAGGATACTTTTTAAAAGATTAAAGTGAAGTTTATAGAGAAACCTATTTTATACGATTTTAATATAGATAAACCTAGTATAATTAAAATAGATGCTTTAGATATATTAGTAAGTATGATTTACTTATAACTAAATAATAAGAGAAAACTTATATCTATTATATATTATTCTAAAATATTTAACTTAGTATAATAAAACTATAGTATCTTTAATAAGGAATTGCTTACTATAGTACTAGCTTTAGAATACTAGAGAATCTATTTATAGCTAGTAAAATACTAAGTTACGATTTTATCTAACTATAAGAACCTTAGAATGTTTATAATAACTAAGGAACTTATAACTAAATAACTAGCTAGATAGTTAGAGATATTAGAAGGATTTAATATTATTATTTAATATATAAAGAGAACGTTAAATACTTAAGCTAATACTCTTAGCTAGAAACCTAGATATAAGAGAAATAAAGAGTATAAAAAGATTATAATCTTAAAAACTCTTAAGAATAGAGACCTAGTACTTATTATATATAAAATAGTAGTAATAAATAATATCTAGATAGATAAAATTTAAAATATATATAAAGGTTATAACTAGTATATAAAAGGAAAGTTATAGGTTCCTAGCTTATATATAAAAGAATTTATATAGGAATACTATACTACGCCTAACGTGTTTCATAAGCGAGTCGCCTATATAAGCGAGTCGTCTACTTTTTCAACCTAGTATTATTATAATATAAAATACTTAATACTATACAAAGTTATTATTACTATAGAAGCTATCTAGTATTCTTTAGAACTTTCGCTATCTTCTATATCTAATATTTCTGTCTAATAAGTACGAGAATTATAACGTATTTCCCGGGTAAGCCGATCACCCGGGTAAGCCGATCACCCGGGTAAGCCGATCACCCGGGTAAGCCGATCACCCGGGTAAGCCGATTACTAAAACACTAAAACGCGACACTTAACTTAAAATTAAAATACTACCACTTAATTAAGCCTAACTCTCTAATAAAGAGAGTCGCATTCTTTTAGCTGTCTAAGCCTTTAATTCAGGTTATTTTAAGAGTATACGAGCTTATATTAAAGCCTACGACGTGCCTTATACAACCCTCTACGACCGAATATACGGAATCCCTTCGCAACGCGATACTCCTTCTAATGCTCAAAGACTTACCTCCGAAGAAGAGCGAGCTATCGTACGATATATTCTCGACCTAGACTCGCGTAGATTCCTACCTCGGCTAGTAGCTGTTCGAGAAATAGTAGACCTTCTTCTCTCTAAACGCGACGCGCCTCTAGTAGGTAAGAATTAGACTTCTACCTTTATTAAACGCTATATAGAGATTAAAACGAAATTCAGCTATAAGTACGATTATAAAAGAGCTTAGTACGAAGACTCTATAGTTCTTAGAGACTGGTTTAGACTTATATAAAATATAATTACTAAATATAGAGTTATAGAGAAGGATATATATAACTTCGACGAAGCTAGGTTTCTTATAAGAGTTATTACAACTACTAAAGTTATTATAAGCTCAGAGTTAAGGAATCGTCTAAAGACTGCTTAGCTAGGAAATAGGGAGTAGGTTTCGATTATATCGGATATAAACTCGTATAGTTAAGCACTTCCTCTGTTTATTATTTTCAAGAGACAGTACTACCTCTCAGCTTAGTATAAGGAGTTAGGTCTTCTATAAGATTAGGTAATTACACTAAGTAAGAATAGATAGACGATAAACGAGATTAGATTTAAGTAGATTTAGTACTTTAATAAACATATAAAAGGTTATACAGTTAGACGATATAGACTCCTTGTTCTTAATAGCTACGAGTTATATATTTCAGTTTAATTTTAGTAATACTATTAGGATAATAATATTATTACTCTCTATATACTACTACACTTATCTCACATCCTTCAGCCTCTTAACATTAGCTGTTTTAGCTCTCTAAAGGTATTATATAATAAGCAGATTAAGAATCTCGTTCGAGTTAGAATCTAGTATATTACTAAGCTTAAGTTCCTTCTTATATTTAAAAAGGCATTCAAAGCTATATTTATAAAGTAGAATATCAAGAGTAGATTCCGAGCAACTGGCTTAGTTCTATATAATCCTAAGAACGTGCTTTCTTACCTTAATCTAAGACTAAAGACACTAACTCCACCTCTTATAAACGAGCTAAACTAGACTCTAAAGACGCTATAGAACGTAATAGAGCTTGGATTCTAGACTATATATCTTAAAAACCGTATTATATAATACTAAGATAGCTCTCTAATATTAATTAATAAGGTATTTAATCAGCTTACTAAGAGAGCTTAAATTATAATATATAGAGCTACTCTTATAAGAGCTGAAATTAAGATACTATAAGAGGTAATTCAGCTTAAAAAGAGAAGAGAGAGAAAGCGAAAGAGGCGTATTTACTAAGGTAGAAGTCTTATAGTTAAAGAAGGCGAGGAAATTATTCAAAGTATTTAAACTTAGTAGAAAGAGAGTAGTAATAATATATAACGCCAGCGCTTAGAAGGTAAGCGGCGACGTTGTAGTTTATATAATCAGGTTAGATATAATACTCGTATATACGAGACACCTTAGGAATCGATTAATATAAGTAGCTAGAGGTTTTTTAATAGTGTTATTATAATATATTTAAAGTTGTAGTATTATCGCGTTTTAGTAATCAGCTTACCCGGGTGATCGGCTTACCCGGGAAATACGTTACCTAGTTTTACTATAACAGCTACAGTGCCTGTCTACGCGAACTCTCTTCCTAGACTCTTTACCTTATTTCTAGCTACTATTTTCCTTAGATGTAATTAAATTAGCTACGTTGCCTACTATTAATATCTCTTAACTCTTAATATACTTCCTCTTACAACTTTTATACTTAGTTATAGCCTTAGTTATTATACGAAGACTAGTGATTTCTTTACGTATTAATACTATATTATATATTACCTTAGTTAAGTCTTTTTTAAGTTAATTAAGAGACTGAATAATAGAACTAGGTAACGAGTCTTAATGTCTTTAAATCTGATCTCGAATAAGCGTTGATTAAGCTATTATTTCGTATATATTACTTAGTGTTTTAGGTGTTTATAGAGTGTCTTCTAGTATTATTAGTATTAGTATACGAAGCCTTAAATCAAGCTTTAATAACACAGCTTCTAGGCTGTGTAGGACTAGCCTAGCCCCTTTAAAACTCGTGTAGATGTTATTCTTTATAAATGCTTTATAAAAAGCTGCTTTAAACGTGAGAAGAAAGGTTTCTTTAGTAATATAATTAATATAATTCTATACTAAGTCTGATATCTTAGCTTTATATGCTCGCTTTAATAGCGAGAAGTAGACTATATTAAGCGGCTGTAGTAGGTGCGATAAGTGTAGAAGTATATAGAGAGTAATAATGTTTAAGTCTTTATAGAGTTACTAGAATTTAAGCGAGTTATAGCTTTTATAACTATTAATAATTAATAAACGATATCCTCTTATACTTTGTATCTTTGTATACTTGTTAAAATGCTTTAACTATATAACTTTAAGCTTATTATTTATCTAGCTGTTATTACTAATCTTAATTACCTAATTATATAGTATATATATATCTTAGTACTAGGTAGAAATAAGTACTTTGCTCGCGAATATAATAAATAGTAGGATTATCTATTCTATTACGTTAACTCTCTAAATAACTATAACCTACTTATAATTACCTAGCTAAACTTGCTTTCGCTTCCTACACGTTTCTAAGCTTATAATAATAAGTTAGAACGAAATAACTCCTATTATAAAGCTACTTTTATTAAAGTTATAAATATCCTTATTTTAAATACTATATTTCTCTTTAATAGACTATATAAGTATAAACTATAGGCTAATAACTCGCGGATCCTTAGTTAAAGCTCGCTAACGATTATATAAACGACTCTATTAAGTTTTAAGCTTAAGTATATGTTTTATAAAGTTATCTAGCTAGTTCCTACTTATAGGCTTTCTATTACACTCTCTTAGTAGATTATTAGCTATATCTTATACTATATCCCTTATAGGCGAAAACTCTTATAAATCTAACTCTAATATATATCTAACTATTACCTCCTCCTCTGGCTTTATAAGCTTTTTCGAATTAGGCTAGTAATGTGACAAACCCAATCTGCTAGCCCTCTGGTAGTTATCCTTACCTGTAGCATATACAGGTATAGCGGATAATCAGAGAAGTAAGAGGTGGTTTAATTGAAGATCTAAAGCTACAGAAGAGAAGAGAAGGAAAGAGGAGACTTCTAGAGGTCCTATAATATAGAGATAGCTAAGGAATCGATAAGTTATAGGAATGTCGATCTGTTTATAGAAATGGTTCCTGGCCTAGGTAGGAATAGTTCTAGGCCAGGCCAGGAATAGCAGGCTTTGCAGACGCCGGCGAGCAGCCATACGCGAGTCACGTGCTCGGCGGTGGCCAGGTCTGTAACATTACCCCTCTCTTTAAGTAGAGCTCGCCTACGAGCTCTGAACCTACTACCCTACAGGTAATTTATCCTTGTCTTTATAATATTCCAGCTTATCTATACTATCTTCCTAGCTCTAGAACCATTCTACTAAGTACCTAGGAGGCCCTAGAAGAGAAGGATTTAGAGCGTAAAACTCTTAAAGCTTATATAGGTAGCCTATAAAGTCAGAAGCTAGGTACTAGGCCAGGTCTGGCTCGCTTTATACCTATTAAACCCAGTATTATAATTTTCTGTAATAGCCTCTAGAGGCTAGTACTTGGTCTACATCCTATTCGTTATGCCTATTAACTATAATAGGCAGTCCTGGTTCCTATAGCTAGCCTGGTAGCGGATTGTTAGGAGCTTTACGAAGCTTATCTATAGAGATTACGAGCTATATTTTAATTGTCAGAGGCAGGTTAACCTGGAAAGCGTTTCCAACCTTTTCTAGGACTGTATATAGACCAGCCATCTGCTAGTCGAGCTTATAGCTTAGGCGGTCTATATTCTACGTCTTTGTCGATATATAGACCTTGTCGCCTATAGCAAAGTCTACTGGTCGCCGGTGCTTGTTTACTTGCTTACGCTGGCGTTCCTAAGCAGCCTCGATTCCCTTACAGGCGGTTTCCTAGGCACTGTATATATAGGTTACGTACACAACTGCTTCGTCTTGTGAAAGCTGTTTACAGACGCTTATTAGCTCTTCTAGGCTCTAGCAGACCCAATCAAAGCTGGTACGTAGCATGTAACTAAGCTCGATTTATATAGGCGGAAGAGTCGTCGAGTCCTAGGGAAGTGTAGCTTAAGCATAGTCTATAATTAGTATTAGTTTAGACTAGTTATCCTAATAGTAGTTTATAAACGGGCAAAG
This sequence comes from Calycina herbarum, assembly GCA_001414485.1. NCBI lineage: Eukaryota > Fungi > Ascomycota > Leotiomycetes > Helotiales > Pezizellaceae > Calycina > Calycina herbarum. The sequence goes on from LLEY01000106.1 coordinate 77,860, forward strand.
GCGTTGGTTAATCTACTAGTTTATATTCTTAGTTTAACCGTCGGTTTGTGCGTATACGGCTATAGATAGCTTAATCTTAGTCCCTAGGATCCAGTTAAACTCTTGCTAAAACTCTAAGACGAATTACAGACCGCGGTCAGAGACAATAGTATCTGACGGTCTATAATAGCGCTATACGCGGTCGAGGTAGATCCGCGCAGTCTTTTTTACGTCTATAGTCTTTAGGTAAGGGATAGAGACAGATCTCTTACTTAGCTAGCAGATAAAGACAATAATTATATCTATCCTAGACTTGTTAAGAGGGAATTCCTTAAAATTAACTAATATATATTACTATAGGCGATCCGGGATAGGCAAGGGGTTGAGGAGTCTAGGGGGGCGGTCTCGTAGCACGTAAGAGCGACGGCAGGTCTAGCAGTTACAGACGAATCGTTGTATATTTAAACAAAGGTGCAGCTAGTAGTAGCGGTCTATAACTAGCTTTAGGGTCTTAGATTGTCCAGGGTGGGCTACCGAGACTTGATTATAAACCTCGCTTAGCAAGCGTACTTTAAGATCGTCGTCCTTAGGCAGGATAAGCCGTTCTTAGTATAGCAGGAGGCTGTTATAAGTTATCTAGCTAGGGCGTTCGTCCGTAGCGTACTAGCGGAGAGCGTCAAGGCCTATACTCGTACGATTAGCCTATAGAATATTATTAATTAAGTTATATAGTCCGTTAGCTACTCTAACAAGTGTAATATCTATAGAAGGGTCTAAGTCTAGGTCTGTAATAATCCGTAAGTCGAGATTCTCAGGCTGTAAGAGGACTTATATACAAGTAGATATCTTTATTACTATTTAACTATCTGCTTCTTAGTCCCGGCGAGTAAGGGAATCCGCTCGATTCTAGCTACTAGGCTTATAAGTAAGTAGGAAGTTAAATCGAGAGAGGGTTTCAGCCCAGCGGGCTTGTCGGCTAGACAAGGCTTTAGTTATTATAAAGTACTCGAGAGCTTTATAGTCTAAAACGACCCGTACCCGGTGTAGAGACCCTTCGAGCTTAGGTCTCCAGGCTTCTAGAGAACGTATAATAGCTAGTATCTCTTTATTGTAAATCGGGTAGTTAATCTTAGCAGGTATTATTGTCTTAGAGAAGTAAGCTATAAGGTACCACTCTTAACTCGGCTATAACTGAAGGAGTATACCGCCAAGGACGCTGTCAGAGGAATCGGTCTTAACCATAGACTCGTATTGCAGATTAAAGTATATAAGAAGAGGTGTATTAATAAGCCGAGCCTTCAGCTCGGAGAAGGCGTTCTAACAAGCAGGTGTCTACTGAAACGGCTGGTCTTTATAAGTTAGGGCCGTTAACAAGCGTGCGACTCGTCCGTAGTTGAGAATAAACTTCTAATAGAAGTTACAAAAGCTAAGAAAGGACTAAACACCGTAGACTATAATAGAGCGTTCTTAGTTATAGATCGTTTCTATCTTTTCTAGGTCTACTTTAATCTTGTTAGTACTTATATAGAAGCCTAGGTACTTCGTATAAGTAACGTTAAACTTAGATTTCTTAATATTAGCCTATAAGCCAGCTTTACAAAGCTGTAAAAGGACTTTACAGACGTGTTCCTAATAGTCTAGCTCGTTCTTGGAGTAAATAAGAATATTGTTAAGGTAGGTAGTATAAAAGTCGTCTAAATAGTCGAAGAGTACGTCGTTTATAAACCGTTGATATATTACAGGTCTGTTAGTTAGTCTAAAAGGCATAACTTTACACTTATAGGCTCTGTAACAGGTCTAGAATGTTATTAGTTCCTTAGAATCAGGGTTAATCCGAATCCGGTGAAAAGCTTGTTATATGTCTAGCTTTGTAAAGATGCAAGCCTTGTCTAGCTAAGTAAGAGTTTCGTCGATTAACAGAAGAGGATACTAGTCCTTACGGGTTAGGTTATTAAGCTTACGGTAATTAATATAGAACCGTAGAGAGCTGTTAGACTTCTTAATAAAGAGAATCGGGGCTGTAAAGGGAGCTTGGCTAGCCTTAATAAAACCTTTATAAAGGTTCTTAACAAGGTATTGTTTTATAGCCCGGAGCTCGTCTGTTAACTAGTGGCGGAGGGGGCTATAAGACAAGTCGTCTGCGTTCTCGTCCGTAAGTTTGATCTTATGGTTGTATAGGCGACGAGGGGGAAGAGTATCAGACGCAGCTTTGGAGAAAACGTCTACGAGATCCTAGTAGGCTCTGGGGAGGCTTTCTTAGATCTGTAAGTCGTCTTTTTAATCCGTAAGCTTTTTTTCTATTAAGTAATCGATCTTATAAAGAGAGGTACTAAAGGCTGTAGCTTTAGTATCTTATAGGTTACGGCGATATACAGTAGCACTAATAACAGCGATGTCTACTAGTGGCAGGTTAAGGCGTACACGTTTCAGGCGCGCTATAGAGGCTTTACAGATATCTAAACCTATAAGAGCGCGGTTTATATTTCGTAAGTTGTTTTGGCGGTCCCAGTACTCGCTGTGACATACGGCTAGGGGTGTAGTAGACAGACGCGCTAGGATCCGAGGGACTGGCAGCTCGTCGACAAGGCTTATAGACAGTTACAGGTCTTCCTAGTATTTACGTACAACCTGTTCTTCTAGGGCCTAATCGCGGCGATCCGTGTTAGCTTAGTAATCTAGGTTTAAGGGCTAAGTCTATAGGATCCTAGGATCTAGGAGGCGTAGCTGAACAAGGTTAGAAGAAGGAGAGAGATCTATAAGCTATATAAGTCGGCGCTAGCAGGGGTTAAGTTATATGTTAAGCTAGTTAAACCATATATGCCCAAGAATAAGGTTCTAATAGCTAGTATTAAGAAGGACTATAGAGACGTTATACTATTTACAGCCGTCTATGTATAAGTAAAGAATAATATAGTAGTCTACGGACTGTCGACTCTGCCCGTCAAAGCCGCGAACTGTAATAGGAGTAGGAAGAGTATAAATAGTTAAAGGGAAGAAGCGAGCCAGCTCTTAAGCGAACTTTATACTAATAAGTACGAAGCTGTTTGCTCTAGTGTCAGCTAGAGCAGAGGTTTTAAATCTGTATCTATTAAAAACCAAGTTATAAGAGACCGTGAACTGTTTTCCTCTAAGTAGCTAACTTAGATCGATAGCTAACTGGCTAGGACCTCGGTAAAGTAAGCCTAGAGGGGAGACTTTCCCTAGACTTGGTCGTTTTCCGACTGTCCTAAGTTAGACGTAGGCTCCGCAAGCTTATTAACGTCTGTAATAGGCTTAGAGTTCTTAGGGCATTCGTAGGCATAGTGCCCAGTCCTCTTACACTTGAAGCAGGCGTCGTCCGGTTCCTTACAAGCAGGCGTTGGTTTATATAATAGTCCGTAAAGGCGGGGGGCCGGGGCAGGGGAGGTTGTACGGAACGTAGTTTAAGTAGTAGTAAAAGTTCTAGCTAGGCGGGAGGTAGTAGTAGCAGTTGCAGGCTAGGGGATAAGACGAGTAGTTCATAAGTTGCTTCTACAGAGCTAAAGTCTTCGTAAGTTCTTATTAATAAGTCGACACTTGTTTGCTAGGGCCGTACTTATAAGTAGGACGTCTAAGAATAGTAAGACGGACTGTTATAGAGGTGGCGTAAGCTTGTTATATAAGTCGGGCTATAAGTCGTCTGTCGGGATCCGTCTAGTGCCTGTAAGGTATAAGAAGCAAGTATAGAAGGTTACGAAAGTCTCGTTATCTCTTATAACGAGCCGGCGGAATTCGATATAAGCGTCCTACGCTTCGAACAGGTTCTCTAGGATATCTATAAAATATACAATTATTTCTTTTATAGACTAAAACAGCTTAGGTCTCTTCTAGTAACAGGGCGTAAGATGCTTCTAAGTAATATCAGCTATATAGTTAAAAACGTAAGCTATCTTTGCTTCCTCTAGCTTAAACATAGAGGCGTTGATAAGGAACTTGTCCTTAATCTAGATCTTCTAGTTGTCGAAGGTTAGAGACGAGCTATCTGTTAGAGGCTTAGTATCTTTAAGCTTAACTATAAACGACCTATGTTATCTAGTTTCAGACGGGGTATTCCCTTACAGAGGGGTACAGACGTCGTCTAGTTGTTCTCGCAGTAGGCGGACCTGTTTTAGGGCTATAACAAGCTGTTAAGCGTCCGTAGGCTAGTTAGCAGACATCGTTGTAGACAACTTAGTTATAAAGACAGAGGGTATAGATAGAAGAGCCCTAGGCTCTTATGCGCGGTAGTAGGCGCGGGTATACGGGGCTATATAAGGCGCTAGTAGTATCTATAGGCGGTCTATACAGACCGTAGGTGTTGTATTAGAATCGTAACAGATATTCTAATCCTTCCTAGGAATAGTAGTAAATAGAGAGAAGAAGGGAGCTTTAGATAATATAATAAACCTAATCTACTAGCCCTCTAGTAGTTATCCTTACCTATAGTATACATAGGTATAGCAGATAATCAGAGAAGTAAGAGGTGGTTTAATTGAAGATCTAAAGCTATAGAAGAGAAGAGAAGGAAAGAGGAGACTTCTAGAGGTCCTATAATATAGAGATAGCCAAGGAATTAATAAGTTATAGGAATGTCGATCCGTTTGTAGAAATGGTTCCTAGCCTAGGTAGGAATGGTTCTAGGCCAGGCCAGGAATAGCAGGCTTTGCGGACGCCGGCGAGCAGCCATACGCGAGTCACGTGCTCGGCGGTGGCCAGGTCCGTAACAAGTAATCGCGTTATAAGAGCTTTCTAGCGCGTCGATTAGAGAGAGTCTTTTAAAGAACATAGTAAATCTTTATAGTACTTTGTTTAGTTAATAACACGTTATTTTCAAGTTCTTAGATTACTAAAATAATATTAGCTTCTTAAGAAGGTAATTAAACGTTGTAGTATTAAGCTATTATGATTTAAAGGTAGTATATAGTATACGACAAGGAAAGTAGGCGACCTGCTTATATAGGCGACTCGCTTGTAAAACACGTTACTTATAGTTACTAAGGAATTCGTAGAACCTTCTAAAGAATAAGATAATACTACTATATTAATCGATTATCTGTGATAGTTAAGAAAGTAATAGTAGAATATAATACTTATACTAGAAATAAAGCTTTCTATTATACTTCTTATAAATAGATAAATACTACTCTAATACTATAAGTACCTTAGAAATTAATATCTATAGATTTTATTATTAAATTACTAAAATCTAAAGATTTAATAATAGGAGTTAAGTATAACTCGATCTTAGTTATTATAGAACAACTTACGAAATATATAATTTTAGTACTATATATAGAGTTAAGTATAACTAAGGAATTAGTATTTATATTCCTTAAGAAAGTAGTCTTAAGATATAGACTACTAGAAGAAATAATCTTAGATAGAGATAAGCTCTTTACCTTAAAATTTTAAATCGCTCTTATAAAATAATTAGATATAAAAAGAAAGCTTTTTATAGCTTTTTACTCTTAAATAAATAGAGGAAACGAACATATAAACTAAGTAGTAGAAATATATCTTTATTATTATATAAACTACTAGTAAGATAACTAAGTAAAACTACTACCCTTAGTATAGTTTACTTATAATAGTTTAGTAATAGAAATAACACTTATTATACTATTCTATACTAACTTTAGATATAAATTATTAGTATATTAAGAACTGCTGTCTATAACTATTAATAACTAACTTACTTATATTTATATCTTGAAAATTAAGAGTCTATATAAGAAACTTATAGAAGACTTATAATTTATAGTAGAAAGAAATATATACTACTATAATAAACGACGTAGTTAAGAGCTAATACTAAAAGAGAGAGATAAGGTCTACTTAGTATAAAAAAACATTAATATAAAAAGACTAAGTAATAAACTAGATTATAAAAAACTTAGACTATTTAAAATTAAATAAGCTAAGAGACCTTTGAATTATAAACTAGTACTACTAAAGATAATAAACATCTACTTAGTATTCTATATATCCTTACTTAAACTAGTACTACTAGGAGTACTACTAGCCCTATTTATAGAAATTCAACTAGTTAATCTAAATACTAAATACGAAGTTAAATAGATTCTTAATTATAAGATTATTAGAGGTAAGATTAAGTATTTAATTAAATAGTCAGATTACCTATATTTAGAGAATATATAGAAACTAAAAAGCAACCTTAATTATTACTTAAGAGAACTTTAGAAGTTCTACTAATAAAACCTAGGGCTACCTAGAACTTAGGACTAGGGTTAGATAGAGACATATTATTAGAAAGTACTTATTTAATAAAAGAAGCTATCTTAAAAGTAGGAAACTAAGCAGAAGAGGACTCGGGAAGAGGACTTAAAGGAGAAGGACTTAGAGGAGTAATAGAAAATCGTTTATATATAAGGCTAAAGAAAAACCAATATATAGGTTTTTAAGGCCTAGGGATAGGAACAATAAGATAGCTAGAACTATTATAAGACCTTTTCAACCGAATATACTTAGAACAGTAAGAGGATTTAGAGAGCTCTAGGAAACATCGACGGGACTGTTTACGACAGAAAGAACAAGTCTTAGCTAGACGTTATACGGATTCGATTATAACGAAACTTAAACGAACTAAACAAAGATAACTAAGTCTCGAAGGTTGGTATATAGTAAGAAGTATAGATACGCTGGATTGTTTACTTAGAAGTGAACTCGTTACTTATATTAAAGATGTTAAATAAGATAATAAGATTAATAACTAAAGTTAAGCACGAAGCTTCTATCTAATAGTAAACGTGCTAGTCTTATATAGAACCTTCGTTTATGTTTAGAGTCCTACTTAGCAGGAGTCCCGAAGATAGAGTCCGACTCTATTTCTAGGGCTTCTTAAAACTAGACTCTATTACCTAACTACTCTAACCGAGTTACGTAATATAACTATAATAAGATCCTTAGGATTATATGTTCTATTATATCTAATCCTTTCCTCCTTCTAGGGTTATAATAGTACTTGTCTTATTAGAGCGTCGCCTAGACTTTACTTTATTATATACTAGTACGTGATTCGTAATACTATCCCCTTCTTAGCCTAGCGTGTCTCTACACTAGAATTCTAATCTAAATATATTCGTCGGTAAGATATTAACCTTCCTTTATATATAATTATATCCTCCTTATATACTAAATAAAAAGAGTGTTTAGCTCTTACTATATAGATCGAATCTATATAACGTCTAGCTAAGACCTGTTCTTTCTATTATAAACAGTCCCGTCGATGTCTCCTAGAGCTCTCTAAATCCTCTCGCTATTCCGAGTATATTCGGTTAAAAAGGTCTTATAATAGCTCTAGCTATCTTATTATCCCTGTCCCTAGGCCTTGAAAACCTATATACTAGTTTTTCTTTAGTTCTATACGTAAACGATTCCCTATTACTCCTCCGAGTTCTCCTCCTTTGAGTCCTCTTCCCGAGTCCTCTTCTACCTAGTTTCCTGTCTTTAAGATAGCTTCTTTTGTTAAATAAGTACTTTCTAATAACGTGTCTCTGTCTAACCCTGGTCCTAAGTTCTAGGTAGCTCTAGGTTTTATTAATAGAATTTCTAAAGTTCTCTTAGATAATAGTTAAGGTTGCTTTCTAGTTCCTATATATTCTTTAAATATAAGTAGTCTAACTATTTAATTAAATACTTAATCTTGTCTCTAATAATCTTATAGTTAAGAATCTATTTAACTTCGTACTTAGTATTCGGATTAACTAGTTGAATCTCTATAAATAGGGCTAGTAGTACTCCTAGTAGTACTAGTTCGAGTAAGGATATATAGAATACTAGATAGATGTTTATTATCCTTAGTAGTGCTAATTTATAATTTAAAGGTTCTTTAACACGTCTAATTTTAAATAGTCTAAGTTTTTTATAGTCTAGTTTATTACTTAGTCTTTTTATATTAATATTTTTTTATACTAGATAGACTTTATCCCTCTCTTTTAGTATTAGCTCTTAACTACGTTATTTATTATAGTAGTATATATTTCTTTCTACTATAAATTATAGGTCTTTTATAAGTTCTTTATATAGACTCTTAATTTTTAAGATATAAATATAAGTAAGTTAGTTATTAATAGTTATAGATAGTAGTTCTTAATATACTAATAATTTATATCTAAAGTTAGTATAGAATAGTATAATAAGTATTATTTCTATTATTAAACTATTATAGGTAAACTATACTAAAGGTAGTAGTTCTACCTAGTTATTTTACTAGTAGTTTATATAATAATAAAGGTATATTTTAACTACTTAATTTATTTATTCGTTTCTTCTATTTATTTAAGAGTAAAAAGCTGTTAAGAGCTTCCTTTTCGTACTTAATTGTTTTATAAGAGCGATCTAAAATTTTAAGATAAAGAGTTTATCTCTGTTTAAGATTATCTCTTTTAGTAGTCTATATTTTAAGACTACTTTCTTAAGAAATATAAATGCTAATTTCTTAGCTATACTTAACTCTATATATAGTACTAGAATTATATATTTTATAAGTCTTTCTATAATAACTAGGATAGAATTATATTTAATTCCTATTATTAGATCTTTAGATTTTAGTAATTTAATAATAAAATCTATAGATATTAACTTCTAAGGTATTTATAGTATTAGAGTAGTATTCATCTATCTATAAGAAGTATAGTAAGAAGCCTTATTCTTAGTATAAGTATTATATTCTACTATTACTTTCTTAACTATCGTAGATAACTAATTAACATAGTAGTATTATCTTATCTACTAAAGAGTTCTTCGAATTCCTTAGTAACTATAAGTAGGCGTAGTATAGTATTCTTATATAAATTCCTTTATATACGAGCTAGGAATCTATAATTTCCCTTTTATATACTAGTTATAACCTTTATATATATTTAAATTTTTTTTATTTATATATTATTTATTACTACTATCTCGTATACTATAGGTACTAAGTCTCTATTCTTAAGAGTTTTTAAGATTATAATCTTTTTATACTCTTTGTTTCTCTTATATCTAGGTTTCTAGCTAAGAGTATTAGCTTAAGTATTTAACGTTTCTTTTATATATTAAATAATAATATTAAATCCTTCTAATATCTCTAACTATCTAGCTAGATGTCTAGTTATAAGTTCCTTAGTTATTATAAACGTTTTAAGGTTCTTATAGTTAGATAAAATCGTAACTAGGTGTTTTACTAGCTATAAATAGATTCTCTAGTATTCTAAAGCTAGTACTATAGTAAGCAATTCTTTATCGAAGATGCTATAGTTTTATTATACTAGGTTAAATGTTTTAGAATAATATATAATAGGTATAAGTTTTCCTTTATTATTTAGCTATAAATAAATCGTATTTATAGCTATGTCTAAGACATCTGTTTTAATTATATTAGACTTATCTATATTAAAATTATATAGAATAGGTTTCTTTATAAACCTTGCTTTGATTTTCTAAAAAGCGTTCTCTACCTATTTATTCTATATAAATTTAATAGCTTTCTTAACTAGTACTAACATTAGTTTAGTAATCTTTATATAGTCTTAGATAAACAGATAGTAAAAGTTTATAAATCTAAGGAAAGACTATACGTCTTTTATATTCTCTAGTAACTTCTAGTTTAAGATGTCTTAGATCTTTACTAGATCTATTTCTATTTTCTCTAAGCTAAATACCTATTCTAGGAAAAGTGTCTAAGTTACTCTAAACTTGTATTTCGAGAGTTTTAACTAAGAGTTTACTTTTACTAGTTATTATAAAACTTCTTTAATATATCTCTTATATTCTTCTTCTTTTTCTAAGAAGATTAATATATTATCTAGGTAATAGATTACTATTACTTCTAGAAGATCTCTTAAAATGTTATTATTTTATTTCTAATATATAGCTAGTATATTATAAAGTTTAAATAGTATAACTATATATTTATAAAGGCTTAATAGTAAGGTAAATACTATCTTTTATTCGTTTCTAACTTTTATTTATATAAGTTTATAAGCGTTTTATTAATCTAGTTTTATAAATTATACTACTTTGCTTAACTTATCTTATAAGTATTAGCTAGGTAGTAGTAGATAAGCGTTCTTAACTATAGTATGATTTACTTCTTAGTAATTAATATATACTCTTCTTTCTAGGTCGTCCTTTTTCTTAATAATAAGTATATTTAAGGTAATTAGTAACTTAGATCTTTTAATATATCCTTTCTTAATACCTTCTTTTATATAACTTTCTATTCTTTAAAGGCTTTTCTAGTTATATAACTAAAGCTTCTGTTTTAAGAGGTAATAACCCTCTTTTAATTTAATCTTATAATCTTATAAGTAATGTTCTAGTAAGGCTTATAAGTCTTCTAGGTTTTTGAACAAAGCCTTAAATTCTCTATACTATATAGGTATTTTATTATTAGCTGTCTTACTAACCTGTAGAGGACCTTAGGTAAGGTGTTCTAGCGTCTTAGAAGAGGTAGCGCTAACCTTATTCTAGTCTTATAGTTATAATTACAAACTTATATAATTATATTAACTAAAGGTTATTATTCGAGTCTTCTAATTAATATCTAGATTATATTCTCTAATCTATAGTATACTAAGTATTGCTTCCTTATTCCTTATTTTAATAATATTAAATTATATATTTAAGTAGTGTCTTTTAATAGTAATCTTTATTAGAATAGTTTACTAATTAATAATTCTACTCTAGTATATAACGTCTATTCTATTAACTACTCTTAAGTAGTATAGCTTTATACTTTTAATTAGAACGTTTAGCTTCTTTTAAGCTATTAAGGAAAGGAAATTGTTTATTATTCTAGAATTAATTAAGACTTAGAGTTTCTTTCCTCTTATCTTTGCTATTACTATAAGTTAATTTTCTCTAGATATAGTATTTAACTCTCTTATAGTAGTATAATTTTCTAGTTTAATATAATAAACCTTAAATCTTCTTTTCTTATTATCTCCTTTTTAAGAACTTAGGAAGAATATTACTTTTTTATTATTAGAAAAAGCTACTTTATATATTAGACTATCTTCTATAGTTCTTTCTAGTTCTAGAAGTGTTTTTATAAAACGTTTTTCTATAGACTAGTCTAAAGATACTCGTAGTTTATACTAAACCTATTTAATAGTTGCTCTATATAAGGTTTTAGTAGTCTACTACTTACCTCTTATAGGTTAGTAGAATTCCTAGATTAGGTTAGCTTAAGGGTCTACTTTAGTAACTTTAAACATTCGCTAGTCTTCTAATCCTTTAAATACTATTATAACTCCTTTTTTAACTCTTAATACCTAATATTTCTTATTAATTTCTAGCTTATAGTTTTAACTAAGGAGGTAGGTAGTTATATCTAACTTTAGATATCTATTATATTTATTAAATCTATTTAGATAATATTATTACTATTTAATAGTATTATTCTTTAAATTAGTAACTTTTTATAGATCTCTCTTTTCTAGGTAGTTATTTAGTATTATCTATTCTAGTCCTAGTTTCTTAAACTTAATAGTTTCCCTCCTAGTAAAAGAGCTAACTATGGTTACTTAATCTATATTATTCCTTACTATCTTATAGGGAGTTAAGATAGTAGAGTTAACTCCTTAAGTAGAATATAGGCTCTAGAAATCAGGTTTCTAGTTTTCTATATATACCTATCTATTCCCTCTCTTAAAGGTTCTAATAAATGCCTATATCTTGTCTTATTTAGGCTTATATATTCCTAGATTTATTTCTAGTAAATTAGATTCTAATTTTAATAACTCTAATAAACTTATTAATAGTAGTAACTTATATTCTACTTAAAGAGGTAATTTATAATCTATTTCTAACTATATATTATAATATTCTTTAAGTAATAGATCTTTATTATTATTAGTATCTTATACCTTACTAACTTATAACTTAATTCCTTTGCCTAGCTGTAAGTATATAGCGTCTGCCGTCGTATCTATAGCGTCTGTTTTAATTTATATACTATAACCTCTAGCCTCGAGTTCTTCGTTTATAAGTTCGATTTTTTCTAGTAAAGCTACTTCTTTTTAGATAGTAGTGTTAACTTACTTCTCTTTAGAGTCTTTCTTCTTACTATACTTATTTGCTCTATAGCTAGAGAGACTATAGTTATAATATAAGTTCTGCTCGCGTCGACGATTTCGCTCTTTCTAGGATAGTTCTCTTCTTTAGAAGTTTTCTTTCTTAGATTCCTTCTCTAGAACCTATGATTTCTAAGTAGTATTAATTTCTATAAGATCTTTATAATCTTTCTATCTACTCTTTTTATATTAATAACTATAACTTCCTTTCTTCTTTAGATTCTTTTTATAGATATAGTTATTAATCTTAATTACGTTATTTATTAATTTATTTAATATGTCTAGAAAATCCTCTTATATAAGTTTATCCTTAACATTGTTCTTAAGCTTATAATAGAATTGTTTATATAACGCCTTATTATTCTATCCTATCTATATAGAGTACTATTAAAATTATAAAGTATATTTAGTAGCTAAACCTTTTTACCTAAGTATATATAAAGCTCTAACTGTTTTCTTCTTTATATTAACATCTTTAAAAGCCTAGTTAATTCTATCTCTAAACTCTTAAATATTCTTAAATAAATCCTTTATCTTCTTAGATATCTAAAGAGAGACCTTTCTCTTAGTTATTTTATTTACTTAGTAGTCTTCTAAGTATAGTTCTAACTAGTTATAAGCTACTCTTTTAAGATAAGTAGATAACTATATAACCTAATTAGTTTTATTTCTAAACTAAGTATAATAAAAGTTTAAGTATAGAGAAGCTTTTATTAAGAACTTAGCTAATTTCTTAGATAAGCTATTAAACAGCTTTAGAACCAGAAGTTTCACTTCTTTATAGAGAGTAGTAACTAACACAACTAGGGAGAGCGTAGCTAGCTTTAGCAGGGTGGTTTTTAGAGTAGAAGAGGTTACTAACATAGTAGTAATCTTACTTCTAAGCAGGTACTTAAAGTATAATAAAACTTAAATAAACTAAATAAAGATAACTAAGTCTTAAAGGTTAGTATATAGTAAGAAGTATAGATATACTAGATTGTTTACTTAGAAGTAAACTCGTTACTTATATTAAAGATATTAAATAAGATAATAAGATTAATAACTAAAGTTAAGTACGAAGCTCCTATCTAATAGCAGACGTACTAGTCTTATATAGAACCTTCGTTTATATTTAAAGTCCTGCTTAGCAGGAGTCCTAAAGATAGAGTCTAACTCTATTTCTAGGGCTCCTTAAAACTAGACTCTATTACCTGACTACTCTAACCGAGTCACGTGATATAACTGTAATAAGATCCTTAGGATTACATGTCCTATTATACCTAATCCTTTCCTCCTTCTAGGGTTACAATAGTGCTCGTTCTGTCAGGGCGTCGCCTGGACTTCACTTCATCACGTGCTGGCACGTGATTCGTGACATCGATCTACATAGCAAGAGCTAAACACTCTTTTCATTTAGTATAAGAAGAGGACATGTTTATATATAAGGGAAGGTTAACGTCTTACTAACAGACATATTTTAGGTTTAAATTCTAGCGTAGGGACACGCTAGGCTAAGAAGGGGATAGTGTCACGAATCACGTGCTAGCACGTGACAGAGTGAAGTCCAGGCGACGCCCTAACAGGACGAGCACTATTGTAACCCTGGAAGGAGGAAAGGATTGAGTATAATAGGACATGTAATCCTGAGGATCTTATTACAGTTATATCACATAACTCGGTTAGGGGCAGTCAGGTGATAGAGTCCAGTTTTAAGGAGCCCTGGAAATGGAGTCGGACTCCATCTTCGAGACTCCTGCTAAGCAGGACTCTAAACATGAACGAAAGGTTCTATATAAGACTGGCACGTCTGCTATTAGATAGGAGCTTCGTGCTCAACTTTAGTTATCAATCTTATTATTTTATTTGACATCTTTGATATAAGTAACGAGTTCACTTCTAAGTAAGCAACCCGGCGCATCTGTACTTCTTACTACATACCAACCTTCGAGACTTAGTCACCTTTGTTTAGTTTGTTTGAGTTTCGTTACATTCTCTTCCTTAAGAGGCCTTATACAAGGCTTCTTTCAGAAGGGACGACAGTAAGGACCAGGTAACGGTGTTCTCGCTCTGCTAAGATTACCCAGCCCTCCGTATTTATAATACTAATAGAGATTACGTATTAGTGCTATTCCAGAGCTATTAGTATCACCTAGATCGCCGGATGCCATATGTTCTAGACAAGGTGGATTAACCTTTTAAAGGCTATCATTGCTACTATCAAATCTAAGCAAGTCTCTCTATAGATTTAATATATAATTAATAGGTACATTATCTACGATTCTTACCAAATTATCATCGTTGTTCTAAAGTCTAACTGTTTTCCTTACTTCTTCTTAATAGTAAGGGAGTTGCCTATTACCTTAAAGGATTACTCGTTCGCTACTACTAGTAGACCTTTCCCTATTCGGATATAAGCAAGGTCTATTGCTAAGAATGTCCCTTTAATGATCTAGGTAATATATTTTAGGTTAACCCTCGGGTGCCTGTCTAGGATAGATTTATCTTATAGGGATAGCATCTCACCTGCTTCTTCGAGGCTTAAAGCGTCCCTAGTCGCTGCTACTGCTTACGCTCTTAAGACCAACGTTTGTACCTCTAAGGCCTTGGTCTCAGCCTATAACTTTTTCTCTTCCATAGCCGCGATCCTTGTTCGGCCTTCCACTTCTGCGCGCTGGGCTCTCTTCATGTGTAGGTCCTCTATCAACAGTTGTGCCCTGACTTCAGCCTCCGTGAGGGCCTCTGGGTCGTTGGTATTCCAGGGGATTGTTACGTTAGACGCCGCGTTCGAAAGGGGGGAAGAGGGTACCCCGTCGCCGGCGGGGGTGTTTCTGGTTCGTACTATATTAAAGGTAAATGAGGAAACTGAGTAGCTTCAAATGGAGATGAGAGCTCTTAGCTAGAATCGATAAATCGTAAAAACCGTCGTTTTTGGAATGGGTGATGCTATAGCCAAGGTACAGACTTTCCCTTGCTCAAGTCCTGCCCAAGGAAAGCTGATGCTTACGTAAGCTTCTACCACTCCACAAAAACAACTCATTTAAGCTTCTGCTCCTCTGGAACTCTCTTCCTTCCTCACTTTGTTGTTCGCTCTATATAGCAGTATTCGGCCTGACTCCGTACCATTCACAGCACGCAAGCAGTTCACTCTGCAACGTTTACATCGATCATCCCAACTCTTTTCTGGAAAATGAGGCTTTTTCCGAAAGGTTAGGCTGTACCAACAAGAAGTTCATGAAACCACACAACCGAGACTCGTGCAAGAAACCAACAAACACCGAGAGATACATATTGCCCCGGTCAATAGCTCATGTACTCGATGAGTGGCCGGGGCAATGGAAGTCACTCTTCAAAACTAATAGGTAAACTAAATCCCAGTTCAGTTTCTTCATCCTAGGCAAACTATCACTGTAGAGGCAAAACGACCCCCACAAAAAACCGCAGTAATAATTTTGCCTGGTATAAAGTATAACCTACACCCTGATAGAAAGAATTCGATTACTTCACGTGAGAAGTCATACTAAAACGGGCCAAAAAGTATAACAGTAACATTCCTTCAATTTCCAAGAACCGACAATTTCCAAACATCAAAAAACCAGCTGTGCTTAAACTAAACTCAAAAAAAAACATAAACCCATCCGCTATTTATCAAAACCCAACACTTATGCTTTACAAATCATTCTCGCACACCTTCTCAGAAACAAAAACACACATCCCCTCCTCAAAACGAAACCCCTGCCCCCTCATCCACCCCTTTAAAAAGCAGGCCAAATCCTGCTTCGTCCACGTCCCATTAATTTCCGCCCATCCGTATTCCCCAAGATCAACAACTCCCCTGATGGCCATATAAAGGTTGTAAAGTGATGTGCATGTTAAGCCTAGACATGCTGATTCGACCGGTGACAAATTATCGAAGATTTTGAGGGCCAGGTCCTTTGGGAGGTGGGAGAATAGTTTGAACG
Source organism: Calycina herbarum (assembly GCA_001414485.1). NCBI lineage: Eukaryota > Fungi > Ascomycota > Leotiomycetes > Helotiales > Pezizellaceae > Calycina > Calycina herbarum. Next base: position 93,854 of record LLEY01000106.1, read on the forward strand.
AAGCATGTGGTGTGTTGGTTTTTGATTGTGGTGTTGTTGTAGTTGTGGTTTTGTTTTGGGCGATGCCGATGTCGACTTGGTGATTCTTGTTTGTTGAGGTTGGTTGGGTTGTGAGAGTGAGGTAGCTGTTTGTTTTGTTGTCGTAGGTGAGGGTTTGGGAGGTTGTGGTCGCCATAGTCGTTTTGGTGGATGGGGTTGTGAGGATGAGATAATTGTTACTTTTTTGGTGTGTAGTTACTGCGGTGATATTTTGGTAGTTGGTTGCTAGAAGAGCCATGTTGGTGGATGGGTAGCTCATTTTGGTAAATATAGACGCGAGAAGCGAAAGCCCGTGTGTTGTGTTTGGTGCTTGGTGTTCGTTGAGGCTAAGGAAGCGTGTTGCTTGCGTGAAAAATTGTTTTGTAAAATATAATATTCGCGACCGACACCCATAGGGTGAAGGGGGTTTGAAATTATATAACATTCGATGTAATTGCGAAGTGCCGAAATCACGGCGCTAAAAGTCAAAAACCATCATCGAAGACGCTCTCCAACAGAAATTATGATCACAAAATGCTAACTTCGTCCCCACCAGAATGAAAAAAGAGTCTTCTCGATCGGCGATCTGAAATTGTGATACAAAAATCCTTGCAATACATCATACAAAATTGACGACGCGAGTGTGAGTAGTCTGGAACGCCGCCTCGCTTAGTGTGAACTAGAAAGCGACTGGCGCCAGGAACAGAAAATCGACAGACTCGCAAAACTCGAGACAAGGAGTTTGTAAGTACGAGGTTGCTGGTCTACAAAATGAGGGAAATTCATGATGTGTATGATTCAACCGTTTGATGATACGACTGTGATTAAGTGACTACGTTGAGGGGAAGAAGCCCGCCATGAGTGTAATTGTGAAGCAGCAAGCTAGTGAATTGTGACATGTAACGGTCGATTTGGAATTTTGACGTTGGTATTAGGACTAGAACTACTAGCCAGCGCGAACTCGGAACTTGGGAATACGAACTATTTTAGGCTGGGAGAACAAGAATTCTTGTATCAGAATCGATTTTTTAGGGCCGTGATTTGCACTTCCTAGCCCATCCCCAGGGTCCTTAAAAGGGAGGAATACTTCCCTCTCTTCCTTTTCCCTCATCGATCTTTCACATAACTCTTTGCAGAATTCTGACTACCTTTCAAGAAAAAAACTCACAACTCCTAACTACTAACTACTAACACCTAATCTCTCTATAGCCACTATGGGTAACCAACTAACTAAGGAAAGTGCTATGGGCAACGACCCAAGCAGAAACAGAGTTCCCAACTCCCGCCAGGTATCACCAACACCCAACCTCGAGAATCCAGCTCCAGCAGATAACAACCGCGTCACCTTTGCCACGGATGAAGAACTGCTTTCCGAAGAGAGAAGGCGCAATGCCATCAGGGATCGAAACGCACGAAAGGAGAAGAAGAATAAAAGCAATATGCACAAGGGACAAGACAACCCTCGAAGAAGCATAACCCGTAAGAATCCAAAACTCCTCTGACACCAGTGAGGCAAGTGCTAACATATTTTAGCATACCCTCGAACAAGTCCACTTCAACGTGGGGAGACATTTAGACGACATAATGAGAGACAAGAAAATGGTGAGGTTCCTCCCTCGCTCTTTCCGTTCTCGCTCTTTGCCCTCTGGCTCTATCCCATTTTGAATTTTGCAAATACTGATTTTTACGTTTCAGAATCCAACCAAAGTCTTGAGTTCCACCAATTAAGAGACTTCTATGAATCGTCAATGGAAGAAGACAATTACATTGGCAATTCCGGTGAAGCAGGAAAGAGAGACAATCCTATTGTCCTCTCCGATGAAGCTGTATCCGGACCACTCCAAGGACTCTCGTTACCAGAATTAAGAGACTTTCATCAAGGGTCAATGGAATCTCGTCTTGCCAGTGATACTGCTCCCCCTGGCGATATTGATATCTCCAATGAAGCCGAGCGTCCGGCCTCTCACTATCTACCAAGCCCCAGTGCTGGTCGAAGGGAAAGAACGCGAGCAGGCCCCTTGGCACTTGCCCAGCCTGCTAGAAACATCGCCACAGAGTTTGGCAGGAACGATGGATTGGAGACCAGCATGGAGAATGAGGGGGATCGCAGCCCTTCAAGAACATTATCTCCATCGTCTAGCTACAACGATGAAGAAGAACGACGATCACGATCATGGTCGTGGAATCCTCCATCTGAGAATGATGGAAATGGTATGCACTTGCAAGCTCCAGGGCCCAGCAGAGCCCATATGGCTCTATTACTGGATAGCCAGAGACCATTGCCATCGCCGTCCCCAATTCGAGCAATTGCTCCACCGTCTCCACCGTCTCCTAGTGACTCTCAGAGGGAGCTGTGTCAAGAATATCGATTAAAGTGGTTAAAATAGTGATGATATTGTATATGATGTAGATCAAGACTCCTGAGCGCGGGGTAAACACAACCCATTTGGATGACTAATCACCCACTTCCTGACAAGCTGTTGTCACCATCTCCAATCTCGACGCTTCCACCCGCGTCTCCCAGTGAAAGGTACAGGGAATTGCTGTCCCCAACACCTCTCCCACCGCCTACTCCGCGGCCTAGATTCAGTAGAGTACAGGCATCTCCCCCTCCGACAAATTACGGGACGCACTTGCAACCTTCCTCACTGCTGAGACCTCTTCCTCCAGCAAGTCATCACGCTGGGATGAATTTTCCACTTTTGGCACCTCTCGCCCCGGCCAACATTCATGATGGGTCGCACTTGCCATTTCTCGCGCCACTTCCACCATACAGCAACCTCATCACGGGATTTCAAGACTCGCCTCAACGGGCGAGAGTTCCGTCTCCATATGATGATTTATATGACGCTTCGCCGGAACGATATGGACCATCAGAGAGGGATAGGGAGATGTCTGACGACTCTTTTTGCTCGGTTTGTGCTGGTGATGTTCATCATCAAGATGGCGAAAGGACCTCACCTAGCTATGAGCCAGAGGTGACCCGTACCCGGTGCATGACATCGCCTTCTCCTGAGCCCCGTCGGTATAGGTATTGAGAGGGATTGTGTGTTGGGGATGGAGGGTGTAGCGTTGTTTTGTAACTGAGTCTATGTGGCGTTTCTGTACGGAGTATGACAATGGTGTAATCTTGGGATATCTCGAAAGTTGTGGTGTTTGTTTTCGTAAAGAGGTTTTGGCATTGCTTTTTCCGGGTCACGTTTATTTTCGAAGGGTCACGTTTTGTTGAGTTGGTTTGCTCGTTGCGCAATTTTCTGTTTCTTTTCAATACAATCTCAATTCGCATTCGATATGACTTTCAATACCTTCATGCTCGTCCCTCTGTGATACCACAAGTGCCATAACCTACCCTATTTCGCGTCACGTCATCGGGAAACCCGTTATCTCTTTATCAGCACCTAGGTAGCTTCAATTCGACTTCTGAACTACAACCATCTAACTACAATCATCTCAACAATCCATACTTGATGCCCATGAGTCCCCTTCCCTTGCCATTCCGTGTCGCGTCGCCGTGATACACATCAACTCCGGAAGCATGTTGGAGTGACTTGAGTGGAGTTTTCAGCAATCTAAGTATATGTTTGGGTAAGTAATCTAAGAACCAGTTGTGTCAATATGTAGGGTTTGCGCAGCCTACCAAATTGATTACCATTGCCACCGGTTAGAAACTAGTACTTTCAAAATAAGTATTCTAAGAAGAACTGAGAAACCTACTTTCTGGTAACCCTAAACCTTCTCAAACAGCACATTAAATTATCCTCAATTGTGTCGTACAAGAAGAAGTAAAGAAGGGAGTCATGAATGAAGCTGTTTGTGAGACCTGATTTATTGTATTTGAGCTCCAATGTAAACTTCGTTGGATTTAAAGGTATATGTTCATTGATGTTCGCAACCTTACATGTACACCCTGTTTCCATCTACTCTGATGATCTCTAACTGTACCAGAAGTGAAAGCTAAAGCTCCCGCAATTGCAGAATCTTCCCGACAAAATCTCATCAAGCCCTTCAACATCTGTGACCTTACATGCAGGATTGTGCAAAACTTCATACCCGAAAAGCGTTACTTCCTAACTGTAGCTTTCGCAGTTACAAAACTTCCCGGATAGAATTTCGTCAAGCCCCTCAATTTCAAATTCAACATCACACCCTGTCTCCTCCAAAGTATCAAACCGAAAGAGGGCCTCCCTCGCGGCTTCCGCCTCCAAGAACCTGCTTTCTAGATACCGAATCACATCCGGAAGCACTTTTGTCAAAGGCTTATACGTGTGATTTAAGCGGACGGCGGTTCTTACTAGTCTTAGGTCTCGACTTTCCTTGCTAGAACCCTCAGCTTGGAAGATTCGACCTGTCAATTCTTTGACTATTTCTTGGGGAATCTTTCTCTTAAACGACCTTGCACAATCTGTTATAAGAATGGATACTGCCTTCAAAGATACCATCGGCAAGTGCTATTAGTCGTAGTTGCGAAGTGCTCGTCCTCGCGCTCGACATTGGCGTCCAGGAGCCATGGGAAATCGCCTACGTGATAGTTCAAGAAGGTCTTAAGAGTTGACCAAGTAGCTGCGCACTCTCTGTACTGTGCCTCCAGGTCGTTAACTGCAATAGCGCGTTGCTTTTTGAATTCCTCCGTCTTATTTCCCACACGCGTATAACTAGCTCGCCTAATTGACCGTTCCAGAGGTAAACTATACATAGACTTGAAGAATGTGTTCATGTCCTGGTTTCGGAATGGCGTCGTTTCGTATTTATCAACATTGTGGTTCTGGAAATCATGATCCTGTTCGAAAGCTTGAACATATCGAAATAATACAGTGTACATTTCAAACGCCAGTTCTTTTGTTTTCCGAGTCATGGATTTTGTCAACTGATCGGTAAAAACAGCGTTTGCGGCTGAGAATCTGTCGGCATCAACATTCTCGCTATACTGGACTCCAATGAAAGCATGTTCGATTCCACTCAATAGAGTCAAAGGAGTCAATAGCTTTTGAACTACGTTTTTGTACTGTCCCAGTCTACGTTAGAATTTATCGTCGCTAGGATCAAACGAGGAATCGCAAACCCAACTGTAATATCCTGATGTGTCATGGTCTTCTGCGTAAACCTTTACAGATCTTGGAGAAGCTCGAGCAATCGATTGACAAAAATCCTCCAAAAGACCTAACACCCAATCGAACAGCGCCGCCTCATCCCATCCATTCGTTTCATGAATAGGGATATCGATATACCAGTTCCGAACTTTTGTCGTCGCAGAATATTTTTGAAATGGAAACCTATCTTCGGACTCATTTTCGTGTAACCTAAATAAGGGAGAGCAATAATGGGTAGAAGAGCAATAGCCATAGCCACAGCCAACAAAGAAGGTGTTTTCAGAGTAGAGACACTCGATAGCTTCTGCATAAACTTACTTAGAAACTCGTAAGATTGATGGTGTCAACTCATATTTTGATAGACTGATTTCCTTAGTAACCCAATCTTCCATGGTGAGATAATCGGCACGTTCTGGTTCTACTACTTTAGAAGCTGGCTTCTTTCTTAGAGCAGGATTGACGAGTAGGAGTCTATATATCTTGAGTCGGATTTCGATTAGCAGGTAGAAGAGCGATGGGTTATTCGTTTGAGTAACAGTCGTAGACTCGGATTTTTCTTGTTCAGCGTGCTGCAAAGAAGTCGGGCTTTTCTCGAGGTACACCTGCTTTTGTAAGTTATGTGTAAGTAAGTTCAAAACAAGCTAGGACTCGGCTCGAAACTTTTTTAAACTCTTAAGAATGGTTGTGCCAAAATATGAGATGGTGGAGATGGCTCGTGTCACCTCGCGTAATGAAGGAGGTCCTCTCACTTCAACACTCAAACGGCGTCGCAATGTATTGTAAAAGCGGCAGCGAATCCCTCGCGTTGTTCCAAACTCTTAGAATAATCTAAGGGATTATACCAGACGGCCGGGGCAATTGAGGTGATTTTCCCAACCATCTTGGTCAGTATTTTAAATTGTGCCGATGTTTTGGGACAATCGAACTGGATTGCTTGAGAAAGTTGGAACAACGAGCTGGTTAGGCAGGTAGGAACTTGAAGTGCTCGCTGTCCCTTTTACCGCGAGGGGGAGTTCTCGACAATCATGAAAAGCGAACTTGGTAGATTTAAGTAAGAGATTTGAGCTCTTTTCTAAATACACTACCTACCTTTATAGGTCATGTTCAAAGGTGTAAGGCAATTGATTTCATTCTCCGGAAAGGTTTTGGAGAATCGGATCATGGATTTCTCAGTTCTTCAAAATACTCTCAAGCAATAGTTGGAAGTTTGTAAGAATTTCTAGGGCAAGGGAGGGGGTCGGGATGCTTGTGAAGTTTCAGTTACCCCAAAGTGAACACAACTTTGTTGAGTCTTTCTCCATACTTCAGCTACTAATTTTTGTCTTTTTCTGACATTGCAATATACCCAGGATAACAAATATTCTGAGATTCGTAAATGTAAACAAGAATAAGACCTCGGTTGGGTAGGCAGGTGAATGGAGGATGCCTAACGTCACGAGACGGCGCCCGCATGAGCGCGCCACAGGCTTCGTCATTACCAGCCACAAGCAACTCGCGACACCAGCGAGCAGGTAGACCACCCGACACCAAGAGTACAAATGATTTAAAAGTCTCAGACTTCCAGCTGCTGATCGGAAACTGTACTGAGGAATCATTTTTCTCATTTTCCCTCCCAATCTTGCGAAGGCAGGATCCAGCAAAATGACAATGACGTCGTCGACTGGAAAAGCAGCCGTGAAACCCACAGCAGAACCATCAACTGCTCGACCGGTGTCGCCTTCGAATAGCTTCTACGCCGAAAGCGATGATGAGGAGGGAGATTATAATACCATCACGCATACAAGCAGCGGCAGAGGCGTCAAGCTGTTATTCTCCAAGAGCAAGGTATGTTACTTCGCGGCGGGGTGAGGGGCAATCTCATCTCAATTTGAGGGGCAGGGCAAATGGAGGAGAGGAAATGGATCCGAATACAAGCTAACATCTTCAACCTCGCAGGTCTACATACATCCTACTCCTTCCGCGAAAGATAATGTCCCTGGTTATATCGCCCTCCTACAACAAAAACCAGCTCCCAACTCCCGACCAACATCCTCCTCCTCCACGGCCGAAGCCCGAAATAGAGCAGCTTCCTCCCTCCTCCTCGCATGGCTACCGGAATCTTCATTGGGTGATGCCCTCAATACATACGTGAAAGTCGACCTTTCAGAAGGAGACTCGCCTCCTCGACAATCATATCTTGTACCTCCTCCCCCAACTACAACCACACATTCTGGCTCGGTGGGACATTATGCATTTGCCATTCCGGTTTCTGCCATATACAGTCTCCTTGTGCGACCGCCGAGTTTGGGATGGTGGTTCGGCAGCTTGGTTGTGAATACGAGGGGTGGTGAATCATTCCCGGCCCTGTTCTTTCACGATAATGAATGTCAGAGTACCATTTTACAGAAGAAGAAGCGGACGAGGGAAAGCTTTGATCCTTTTGGTGCGAATGGGGAGATGTTTTGGGGTGGTGATGAGGTTCTGAGATGGTTGAAACGATATGTGGAGATTGAGAGGAGTGGCGCGGAACCAAATATCTACCTGGTCGAGCCAAGTATTGAAGACAAGGAGGCATTTGGAAAACCAGTCCCTGCTGCGATTGTGAGGAGGCCGAGTCAGTCTGGTACCACTGTGGGTGGTGTAGCTGGTTCATCATCGAGTCCAAGAGGAAGGGGAGATGGAGAAATGGATGCCGTTACCAAATTTGTCAAGGAAGCAGGATGGAATTTGATGGAGAAGTTTAGCAAGGTCACCACCTTTACCAGAAGAACGGCGGAGACTGTGATTGATAACCCAAAGATACCGCCACAAATGAGAAGATTACTCAAGAATCCCGAAGTCCAAACGATACAAGACGAGTTCGATAGTGCCAGGATATATTTGGCAAGATGGGCCATGGGTATTGCTGAGCAGAGCGAACGGGATCGAAATAATCGAATTTGGACAGCTCGAGATGTTCTCGAAATGGAAGAGACCGACGTTGGAGAATTCGAGTTACTCGATACCGAGATTGCGGGCTTGAGCTTGAAGGAGCAAAGAAAGACCGTGACCCTCAAGGAGTGGAATAGCTTCTTCAACCAACGAACAGGACGATTAGAAATTACTGTGGACGAAGTCAAGGAACGAGTTTTCCATGGTGGACTTGATCCTGAAGACGGAGTGAGAAAGGAAGCTTGGCTCTTCCTACTGGGTGTTTATGAATGGAACTCGACCTTTGACGACCGAAAGGCAGAATCAGCAAGTTTACGGGATGCCTACGTCAAGTTAAAGGGAGCTTGGTGGGATCGTCTAGTAGACCTTGGTGGAGAAGGAGAGGAAGGCGAATGGTGGAGAGAACAAAAAGGTCGAATCGGTATGTAATTTCGAACCCCGGAAAATCCCCATTTGCAGCAGGCTAACCTATCCCATTCCTTGGGGTTTATGGTATAGAAAAAGACGTACACAGAACCGATCGCAACGTACCAATATTCGCAGGCGAAGACACACCACATCCAGATCCCTCCTCGCCATTCGCAGAAGTCGGAACGAATGTTCATCTCGAGCAAATGAAGGACATGTTACTCACTTATAACGAGTACAATCGAGATCTTGGCTACGTCCAGGGAATGTCCGATTTACTGGCACCTATCTATGCAGTCATGCAAGATGACGCTATCGCTTTTTGGGGTTTCCAACACTTCATGGAGAGAATGGAACGAAATTTCCTTCGGGATCAATCGGGGATGCGGAAACAACTTTTGACTCTCGATCACCTTGTTCAACTTATGGATCCTAAGCTCTACCTGCATCTCCAATCAGCGGATTCCACGAATTTCTTCTTCTTCTTCCGCATGTTGCTTGTTTGGTATAAGAGGGAGTTTGGCTGGCTAGATATTCTGAAGTTGTGGGAGACGCTTTGGACGGATTATTTGAGTAGTGGGTTTCATCTTTTTGTTGCGCTGGCTATTTTGGAGAAGCATCGGGGTGTTATTATGGAGCATTTGCAGCATTTTGATGAGGTTTTGAAATATGGTAAGATTATGTTCCTATTCCATCCCTTCCGAGGTTTAAAGAGACTGACAATGATGGTACAGTTAATGAATTATCTACGACTATTGATCTCGAATCCACACTCATCCGAGCCGAAGCGCTCTTCCGCCGCTTCCAAAGAACGGTAGAAGCTATTGACAAGAAATCTAACTTCCCTGCTCCAAAATTACGACAGAGAAATACTGGGACTGTGGCGCCGAAATCTCCGACTGTGGGTGATGGTGCGAGTACATCGGGTACCGATACCATCACTGCTGGGTCTACGAATAGTGGGGCTACCTCGTCATCCTCTCCTACACCAGTTTCACCATCTACAAAGGCAAAAGGTGCGGATAAGGGAAAGAGGGTATCTACTGAGGGGGGACCAAGTCAGGAATTGGAGGAACAGAGGCCGAAGGTTATTAGTCCTGAGTTGAGGGCGTTGTTGAGTCGGAAGGTGGAGGTGCTGCCTAGGAAGGTTGTTAGGAAGGAGGGGGAGGGGTTGAGTAAAGTTGGGAGTGCCGGTGCGAGTGCGGATAAATAATTCGTGGGTGGGAAAGTGTTCATAAGAACGGTTTTTCGTTTTTGGCTTGCGGTCTTGGGGCTGGTGTTTTATGGAGGTTCTTGGTATTGTGGTGGTTAGGGTACATTTGGGCGGGGATGGACATATTAGGGTTTTGGCGTGGCAATATAACTTGGGCGTGTATTTATCTTTGAGATTTCTCGTCTTTGTTCTCTTGGGTTTGTGACGGGGAGTGAGTGTTCCCTCTGCTTTGGAAAATCTTGGGAAGGGCTTGAACACATCGTAGATTTTTCTGTTTCTGGATAACTTTACACCCTTAACTATTAGTCCGATACTTCTTCCTATCTCAGTCGGACCTCCCTGAGAATTTGGCCTAGGAAAGATCGTTTGGAGGGTTTTAGTAAAGTTGGAAGCGCTGATGAATTAATTTGTGAGTGAGCAAGTGATGGATTCGTGAGGTTTCTTTTTTTGTTTTGGTTTTAGGCATGCGGTTTACAATCTATTGTTGTTTCTAATGGAGATCTTAGTCTTATGGTGTGGGTAGGGTTATTTTGGGTTTAGCTTACTAGCAGCTTACTCACACGTTACTCGCACGTTACTCTTGGCTGGTTTATCTGTGGCTTACTTCTTGCTTACCAGCAGCTTACTCGCCAGTCGCATTTGGGGGCTAAAATATAATGCTTGAGACTTGTTATTCAATAGCTTGCTTGTCAGTCATTGTCAGCCCACAAACTTCTTAATAGCTAGCTTACTCTTAGTTTGATAGCTTACGCGTTGCTTTGACAGTTTACTCGTCAATCGCAGTTTTGCTCCTAAATATGAGGTTTGGATTACTTGCTGTTTGGCGGCTTATTCGATACTCTTCCTTCCCACTTGCCTTAACATTCTAGGATTGATCAAAGAAGTAGCACGTAGCAAGAAAGAGAACTTGTCAACAAGCTTTGATTTTGTTTCGGTTTGGAGAGGGGATTTTTGCACTACAGACATGTAAAAAGAAGCATCATTAGATTTCTCGTGAAGTCATGAAAATACCGTATATCCTACTTGACATATACGTAGACCTGACTATTAATCCCCTTTCCCCCTCCCGATTTCCCTTTTTCATCCCATCTCTTTTCCCATCTCTTTTCCCTTCCCTATTTCTCTTCTCAAACTCTCCTCTTCATCTGACCAGGAAATTTATTCTTAGGTGGAATAACCCCAAAAGCAAAATATCCCATATCCATCCTCACATCCTCAAGTGCAACATCGAGCTCTATCTCGAACATGGAGAGGAAGAGGGCCATACCACCTATTGCTTCGTATTTTGCGTAGAAGCGGCCGGGACACATTTTTTGACCGCCGCCGAAGGGGATGAATGATCCGTTTACGGGGGTGGTTGTGAATTTTGGTTGGGTTTCTAGGTTTGGTTCTGGGATGGTTTGTTGTGGTTTGTCTTCTGGTTCAAATTTAGGAGCCGGGGTTTCGGGAATGGGTTTGGAGTTTGTGGAGGTTTTGATGGGAGGAGGTTTCTGTGGACCAGTTGATGCATCATCGGGATAAATTAGGAACCTCTCAGCCCAAAACTCGGTTATCGGATGTGGGGTGGGATCTCGAAGGGTAGGAGATTGGTTCCAGGTTTCGGCGGCGTGTTGTTCGTGCCAGCTACTTGTTAGGATTAAGTTTCCTTGGGGGATCTTCCAGTTTCCTATTTTGAAGTTGGGGATTACTGGGGTACGTTGGACTGCTACCGAGCCACGGAGTCGAAGTTCTTCTGTGAAGAGGGATTGAAGAAGTGGTGAAGTTATTAGGGTTGAGATATGTGGTTCGTCGTTGAGTGGGGATGGTAAGATTTCTTTTTGGACGCGAGAGAGAAGGGAGGGTCGGAGGAGGCTGTCTATTATGCACCATGCGATGGCGGGAACGATGTTTGCATTGGCTCTGTTGCGGGTGTTAGTGATAATTGCATAGGACAAGACAAATAACATGCCCCCATAACATCCCAGCATTTTCACTCGCCATACCATCTTCATTCATACCATCAATCCTACCAAACTCCCTCGCGCGATCTCTCATAAGTTTGGTACCATAAAACTCTTCCCATTCCTCATCTTTACAACCATCACCAGCATTTTCCTTGGTGAAGAGATTCCACTTCTTGACCGCTTTGACATATCTATCTCTCACCCGATAAGAATTCGGAATCACCCATCTCGGTATCCCTTTAAACAACCGAACTACATTGGCATCAAACTCCCAAAACAAATCCGCAAAGTTGGGTGTAAGTTTGAAAATATTGGGTGTAAGTTTGAAAATATGAGGACCACATAATGCCGTCGTAGAAGCCTTAAAACAAGTCCGTCTCACAATCTGATAGAAATCCTCAAACTCAACCCATTCATCTCCTATTTCCAGCCCCTTTAACTCAGCTTCTAAATTTTCGAGGAATCGCGCGGGAAGAGTGTCCAGGTCCGGTCCTTGGAGTCCTGCATGTAAGAGTTCATGGCCAATATACCAATATCTATCTTTCGCTCCGACGTGATTACTTCCCTCGACGGGAGACCCGAAGACACCAGTATTATCGCGTGCATAGACATGACGGATGGATTTTGGTACTTCAAATGTGTTTTCCATGATCATTGTTACGGAGGGCGTTGTTGTTAGGTCTTTGGAATTCCGGAAGAGGGTGAGGAGGGATTCTGGACCGGAGACGTAGAAGATGTTTCGGTTTCCGATTTTGATGCGGATTGGGATTCCGATTCCGAAGTTGGCTCTATGAAGCTTTGGTGAGCTTGGGCTTGTAGATTGAGGGGAAGCGGGGAAGAGGGCAATGCAACCTTATGTGGGATATAAAAGCTTGAGTGTTGTTGGCAAACGGAATAAGATTTCCGAGAAATGGGAGAGTATATGGGACGATTGGGGGAGAAGCTCCATTGCGAGCTTTATTTCTAGAAGATAAGGCGAATGAGGATCGTAAAGTTGTGAGTAAATACGTGGTGGCAATTGTTAGCAATAGTATTAAGGCGGTATATACGAGCTTCGATTGAAGGAGTGGCCATTGGGAAAAACCTGACAATATAAGGTTAGAGGCCATTATTGACTCCATTGTGAGCCTTTGAAGCTTCAAGATTGTTTCCCGTCATCTTTCCGAACTCGACGTGTCCGGAGAAAATGAGGCTAGGAGCTAAAATTTGGGAATGCGCCATTGAAGGTTATGAATGGTTGAAATTACGAGGGACGGGAAGTCGCCGAGAAATCGGAGAGGGACCGGGGTGGCTTCCGAGAGAGGGCCTAGTTCGCCTTCACTTTCGCAACCAACTCGATGAACTTGTTTTTTCTGCCAGCTACGTTTCATCTTCTCATGCATTTCTTCCTCAGATCTGGACCTGGTCATCTTGGTTTTTTTTCTGAGAGTGTCTGCCACAACAGAGGTGGATGCAGAACCACATGATCTTATTCACTATCCGTTTGCCTCTACTTTCCGTCCTCGTGTTACACAACAAACCACTTAGAGCTTATAAGTTCCAAGGAAACCCAAATCTAAATTTCATCGCAACGATTCCATTTCCTCGCCGTCTTGAATTTCCAGGGGCTTTTCATCTGTCAGTTCTTTCCACCCTACTCACTGTGTCTCGCCTCATTGCATATCTGACGTCTACAACAGTCTTGATATCCTTCATACCTCCAAACGGCAACCCATACGACCCAAAGGCAACATGAATGAAGGTGATGCCGCTTACAACAACTTTTTGAATTTCAATGCCATGTATGGAGTTGAACCGGGCGATTTCGATGGTCATGATACTGTAATGGCGTGCTTGGACGAGGATACACCCAGAAGCCGAAGTCGATCGAGAACTCGCAATACTACCACCACTTCAAACAAAGACAAACAAGGCAACGGCACCGACACTGGCACCAAGGAAGGCAAAAGCTCCAAGGATACCTCCTCAAACGAAACACGAAAAAGTCATGGTTCCTCGGTTGAAGAAAGCGGTCTCCGTATCAACGACGCTCAACAATCTTATCTTTACCGAAATGGGTTCTTTGGAAGCTTGCACCACTTTGCGTCTAGCTATGGAATTAGTTTGGAGAATCATGAAGGTCAAAAGAGAGCGAAATCGATATTGAAGGATCGGATGGCCGAGGAGCCCGAGGAGCCCGAGGAGCCAAAAAGCAAGCGGGGAGGTTTAAGCGAGGATAGAGAGACTGAAGGCGACTTTGGCTGGACTTGGTGAACTCTTGTAACAAAGCTACCATGAGAAATCTGGATCAATTTTGGCTAGAAGTTGGTATCAAGCTTATGAACTGAAAGATGATGTCACTTATTCAGTCCAACCATCTATTCAGATAATGGTATTCACTTTCTGCACACACTGCTAAGCCTCGAGACAATTTTCCATTCACGATTGGCATCATATAGCTTAGCCACCTCACACAGCTTCGTAATCTTTGACCTGCCAGTTTTATCCTCCTCTTCCAATGGTCGGTCTACTTTCAACGGTCTGTTGGGATCCACAAACTTTGTCACTCTTTACTCATGGGCCACCGATATGGCCTTGCGATTCCTCATGACACTGTGTTCGTTCATCGCACATTATTCGGCTTCGGCCCATGCAAATCCACACGACGTACCTCACCACATAGGGCAAAGGGTATCATCAAATCATACTATCCTTGACTCCAACCAACCATGGTTAACTTGCACCCATGAACCGAAATTCTTTTCAAATGGCTCCCTTTGCACTAATTCCTCTGTTTTATGCCCCGGAGGTATAATTTATGGTGAATGCCAGCCTCTTTACTATTGCTTCCTTCCAAGTCACAGTACGGGTACTCTGAAAGTCATCCCTACCAATACTTCTGCGAACTCGACAACTCCAAAACCTACGCCTACGACCAATAAATGCTCATCACCAATTAGTATCCTGTCAACCCTCGGCGTTTTAAATATCTTGGACGCAGCAACATCATTACTTATGGGACATCAAAGAATTCGGCAAACGCTCCCTCGACTGAAATGTTTCAAAAATAACAACGATAACTGGACTCCATGGCCTGGTGTGGTGGTCACGATATTCCATCTCGTCCCTGCCCTGATCTCAGCTGCCATCTCACGAAATCACAATCCTGGAATGTCATACGGAACCATCTTCGGTCTCTGGACAATGCGACCAAGAGCAACCTTCATAATTTTTGGTCATCATTCGCTGTTTCGGTTGGCATGGCTTCAGTGCTACAGTTTACGATTTAGTAATTACAGAATCATTACAAGATATCGTATCCCTACCTTTCGCACTCGAGTTCTTGTCAAAGGATAATACGGATGGTCATACTTGTGATTTACAAAGTTATAAGCCAGAGGGGGACCCGGTTGCTTTGGTCCACACTTCTTTTCAATATCTGATTTTTGCGGGTGTTTCGTCGGCTCTTTTGTTGGCTTGGTATGTGGTCATGACGGTCAATCGGAAAATATTCAATAAAACCATTGAGCAAGAGCAAGAATTTGAGCAGGGGAGGATAAGGGAGGATCAAAGCCATATTGGGAGATTTTTTCGAAGGCTGTTTCTTGAGAGGAAGTTGGTACCTGCTATTATTGTTTCAATGGGGTTCTTTATTGCGAATTGGGTACTTTGGGGTAGTAAGTCTTCCCGTAATTATTGTGAAGTTTTAAGATGCTGATGAGGATTTAGAATTCATTTATATTGCTGGGGATGCTTATTGTGAAGGAGGAACGGCTGGGACTTTGGTTTCTTGGATGGTTTCTAGCTTTTTGAGTCCAACTTTAAGGGGGGTTCTTAGTGTGGATATACCGACTGGGTGGTGACAAAAAAGTCTGATATTGTAGCTTAATTTCCGCCCTGATGAGAATTTTGAATTTTAATTTGGTAACATCAAGTAGCTTTGGAGGCAGAGAATAGTGAATATTGGACGTCTTGCCAAGAAAGCACTTGATACTAATATTTAAGTTGGGCTTCAAGTCTTCAAACTTAGATCAACTACTGATTACATTTCAAACAAACATGATCTGCAGACTTCTCATTGAGATCAAACCTCGTACACCACGTCTTTTGTCGCAAAACCTCCGAGCTTTGCCTTCAAATTGCAATCAACTACCTCTAAAAACATGAACTCTTCTAAAGACCAAGGAACCGCCACCCAAAAGCTACTTGACAACGTGGAAATCGATGACGAAGGAAACCTTGTTCATCCCGATGAGCCCCGATATTGCGTTTGCAACAATGTTAGCTTTGGCACCATGATAGGCTGTGAAAATGAAAAGGTAATCTTTACATCTAATTTATTTGACTCCATCGATTGCATCTGCTAACTTACTATTAAAAGTGCAAGAAGGAGTGGTTTCATCTCGAGTGCCTTGGATTGAAGGATATTCCCCGACTACCTTTCACTTGGTCTTGCCCTGAGTGTAAGGGGCCCTTGAAGTTGATGATCAACAAGTCAATAGAGAGTTGGTGAACACCGCTGCATATGGAAATTCTAGGGTGCAGGCTTTAGTGATATCACTGTGGTTGTGGGGATCAATGGAAGGGGTTTGTCAAACTTTACAGTAGTGAGATAAAAGTGAATATCAATGCATTTGTGACATCAACGTTGTGCTTGCTGCCTAACTTTCATTGAGTGAATCTGGTGAATTACTATTTGTCACTAGTCACTGACCCTGAAATAACAAAGAGGTCCAATAAATTCACCCTCAGCTCCCTTCCCTCTTCCCACAAACACAAACCACCAAGACAAACGTCAACCTCAGTATCAAAACCACTGCACCGCTTCTCCCAGAAAGAAAAGAACTCGCACGAAAACAAACAAGATCAACTTTCAGGATTCTTTCGCAGCGTGCCCATTTGGTAGTCACCTACAAGGACAAACACTCAACTCACCAGTCATTCTCTCCAATCAACTCTTCAACCAACATGACTTCCTCTAACCCAGCCACCGCTTCTAATCAAGCTACCAACCCACCAGTCTTCGCCAACAAGCAAGAAGAACTCATGTACCTCCTTCAAAACTCAGGCTATCTTCCAGGCAACGAGACGGCCAAGGCAATCTCAGGCACTTTCAAGAAGGGAGGGAATGATACAAACACACAGGGTGGCGAGAGCAAGGATGAGGGGAAGGGAACATCCGAAGCTGAGGAGAAGATGAAGCAATTGCAAATCTGATTTGGAGGACCTCGGAGATGACTTTACTTGCGGACGTGGGGATGGTTTGACAGTGACGGGTACGTTATGGCGGGGTAATTAGCAGCAAGCAACGCTAGGAGTAATCTTGACGTGGTCTTGCTCTTGATAGCTATTTAATTGAACATCTTTCTGACATCCCCTCATTAAACTTCACTAGTAATTTTATTGTATCGGTAAATTGTGAGCTGGTTTTGAGAATAGTAGACAGCGAAATTGTGGAGGCTTAGCTTATCTTTCCCCTATGAGCTTCAAGAACGACCTCATATCCCCACTTGACTGTAGATAGCTCCTTCTGAATTGTTTTCGCCAAGAGAGAGGGATTGCTAGCTTGCTAGTGCTCATTTTGAGGTATAAATATCAGGCTTCAACCCCTTCAATCTGTCTTCTTTCCAACAACACAACAACAACTCAACATCTCAACACCTTCAATACAAATCAAACTCAATACCATACCGTACACAAGTCCACTCTACCAAAACACCATCACTACCCTCAATCAAACCTTTCTAAGACCCAAACCTCAAACAGACCTGTAAGAACCTCATCCTTCCTCTCCAAAACACCCTCCTAATCCAAGCAGACATCACAATGGCATCACCAGCCAACGATACCTCTTGCGCCCATGACTGCTGCAACGATGACAAGAGCAAGACCACAACCACCAGCACTGGCAACCAGTCTGGCTCTGCCACTACCACCACCAAGCCTCACGAGTGCGCCCCAACCTGCGATGACAAGACCAAAAAGTGATTGCAACACCACATCCAACATCTGAGCATGTGACCATCAAGATCCCCTCATGGATGTTGCACAATTTTGGAAGGACGTGGGGAGGTCAGGTCAAGTTTTGGGATTGTTTCTTTCCTGGGAATGAGTCTGCAGTGAATTGAAGCCATAACGACACCTCTTTGTTCCAAAGATATGACATGTGATTTGACGTGACTTTGCTTGCAATAGTTTGTGAAGATAAAAACAAATACAAGAACTCTCACTTAACTCTAAAGGGTGTGTCAGGCAGGTTAATATCTGTCCTTTGAAGCAAATTTGAAGGTGAGGTTGAAGACAGCTATGCCTTCGCTAAGGGCAGCTTCACCTTCGCTAAAGGTTGCCCCTTTCAAAAACCCAACATTGTACCACACACAAAAGAAACCACAAGAGACAAGATGCTGATGATAAATAGGAGAGAGTAATGAAGATGGGAAGCAAATGCGACTACTATGGTTCTGAGGCTGTGTACTGAAGGTGAGGTCCATCACCTGGGGAAAAAATCCTGGTTATGCCAAAAGATTTGGTCAAGGGGGGCACTTAGCGGCCTGAAGACCGCACAAACCCCTCTTTTGGCAGAAAAAAAATTCTCTCCAAAGGCCCTCATGATCTAACAACAACACCACAATACCACGATCAACGAACAATTATCATTTGCAGTTGGAACCATGGACAGACCTAAGAAGAAGGCCAAGTTGGCAGCCAATCCCGCTACTCCGCCAACACCGTGCCCAGTTCCGAAGTTAACCCACCAAGCGAACCCACCCCTCCCCAACACCACCAATAACCCACAAGGTCTCGTTCCCCTTCCTGTCAGTCAACCCGTCAATCGCCAACTTACATTTGGAATCAATCAACAACGTGTTCCTGTCAATCGCTTCTTGTTTGCCAATCATCCCCGCGTCCTCAATCCACCTCCTGTCGCCAATCAACCTCCAGTCCTCAGTCAACTCGCCCCCGTCAATCGTGGCCTGGCGCTTGGAAACAATCAACAACGCGCTCCTGTCAATCGTCGCTTGTTTTCCAATCCACGTCCTTACGTCAAAGACCCAAATGAACCAACTCGACTTGAGGAACGCCTTCAGCGCATTGGTATCATTCAACCTCCTCCAGGACAACATGACGAATGGTCGAGTCCAGAACGAATCCCCGCTCGGGGGAACATCAGCGCTCCCCTTCTCGGTGTACCAAGACCTGCAACCCCGCCTTCTCCGACTCCCAAGTCTCGATCCGAAGGTCCAGCTAGCGCTTCTCGACGACGATATCCCAATGGAACCTACTTCGACGAGCATGGTCCTAACCCAGCTCTGGTGTCCGACAGCAGATGGTTGGAGGAACGAGGGTACAAAAACCAATACTTCTTCAACAAGCGATCCAGCATCAACGTCAATACTCGAGGAGACTGGGAGGATGGTGTTAAAGCCATGAAGGACATGAGAGCAATGGAGGAAGATCTATGGAAGGAGGGCAATGGACGATATGCTGCCAATGCACACTGGGACATGGTTATGGGACTGAAATGATGATGATCTTGCTCTTTGGTCGTGTTGGAGGAATATTTGGAAGCATTTGGGAGTACGTTGAAAAAATGGGACATATTGAGGAGGGGAGTTGATGAATATGGTCGCACTTGGACTTGAGAGTTGAATGAATATGTCGACATCCTGCTATGCTTCTTCCTAAAATTGTGATTTCGCTGGTGAAAATTCTCGTATGCTGTAATTTCGAAACTAACCAATCAGCTTACTACCTTGCAGTGTTAAGCAGTAAGTCCATTAAGTTAAGCTGGTAATCTATGTTCTTGGAGAGAATTAAATTAATCAAGTTAATAGAATAAAGTCTCGGATACTTGATAGATGTAAAGAATCACTTACTCATTCGAGTAGCATTTGTTTAATATAGACATCCTATCTATTTTAGAAAAAGAAGATACTATAGATCCTTTTGGGACGATACTAGGCGTGTAAGGGAAGCACCTGATATAGTTACTCTAGTAAGTATACTCAAGGTTTAGTGATTTATAAATCAAATAGAACATTCGAGAAACTTCGTATATACTTGGGATAATAAACCTATTTACAAAATAGATATCTTAATAAAGATAGTCTAGTAATTAAACTTAGAAGCTTATGATTTCTAAATTAAAAAGGATATTTCAGAAACACTATATATATATAAGATAAAAAACTATTACAAAATCGATATCTCGAGTTGAATAGTCTAGTAAGTATACTTGAATATTCAAGATATTTATTTATTTATTTATTTCTATTTAACGTTAGGCGGAGTCTAGCTCGCGTGGGCTAGGTTCTAAAAGAGTCTTAGTTTTAGGCAAATAACGCTAGAGGGGTGCCCTAGGCTATAGGGGGTATAAATGAAAGAATGCTAATTTGTAAGAGACAGTTTAAAGAGAAGCCCTACTTCTAGAGCAGCTCTTATTCTAGATTAGAATAAGAAAACAGTATATAATAATAGAGAGTAGAGAGTAGAAAGAGATATAAGGTAAAGGAGAGAAAGATTTCTCTATCTAGGGGGACAGATCTTAGTATAAAACTTCGTCTTATAGTAGACCTTGTGAAATAGCTCCTTATAGTGTAGGCTAAAGAGTATTTGAGGATTCCTCTTAGCCTCTGTAAGTAGCCTAGGAGCTGCTTTGTTTATAAGCCTATAAAAGAGTAGGTGAAATTAAGTCTTCTCCTTTCTATACTTACACTCCCTTAAGGAGAGTAGCGTGTCAAGGTGGAAGAAGCGAAGGTGATATATAGTAAAGTCTCTATAGCTGGAGCGAGTAGTAATTAAGCGAGCTAGGACCTCTCTTAGTAAGCGAAGTAACCGAGGTTTTAAGGACCAGCTATCGAGCCCTAGATTCTTATATAGCCTAAGAAGTGTAGCTTTTTATAGCTTCTTTATAAGCTGTACCCCTGTCTCTTTAACCTCTCTCTAAAGCGTAGTAGTATAGAGTAAGAGAAGAGAGTTTAAAGAGGGTAGCTAAGCGCCTCTCTCTATAGCTCTATCTACTATCTTATTACCTTAGATACCTATATAGCTAGGATACTACATATTTTAGACTTTCCTAGGGTATAGTAGAGCTAACTCGTTAACTCTATTAAAAGTCTCTTACGAAGTGTTATAGAACCGGTAGGTCAGTTGTAGTATAGCTTTGAGGTTGTTAAGACAGATCTAGCACTTCCTAGCCGGTGACTAGAAAGAGGAAGCCAGGGCTAATTCAAGACTATACAGGGCTGCTCTAGCCTCTGTGTTATATATCTCTAGTGCCTTGCTAAAGGAGAAGACCTTAGTATTAAGGATAACTCCTCCTCTTATTAGACAGACGCCTCTACTGGTTCTCTTGTCGTCTAACTAAGAGCTGTCTATAAAGACAACTAGGTCTATAGCAGGGATAGTAGCGAGGAATTCAAGGAATTTAGCTTTGTAGGATTCCTTTGTCTCTCTAGAGTCAGGCCCTTCTACTTCTAGAAGGCGGGCTTGCTAGTTAAAGCCTCTATTCTATAAGAGGTCTTAAAGAGAGTTAATCTATTTAGAGAGGGGGAGGGCTATATAAGCACGGTATATAAGCCTAGCTCTAGAGTAAGGGTTATTTATACATTGTTTTAGTAGGTAAGTCGGGTCGAGTTATCGAGTCCTAGCTTTAAGTGCTTTACTTCTAACTATAAGAGCAATTTTAGAAGCTAGAAGGCTAGATTCTATAAGAAGTACTAAGGTAGGAGTGGTTTTATATACTAGGAGGATAATCCTAGTATACTTAGCTACTACTCTATCTAGTAGAGTTAGATAACAGCTAATTCGGTTATTTATGCCCTCTGCCTAGTTACTTCTAGCTCTAGTACGCCTAGAGAACCAGGTCTCGCTTCTGAAGTAGGCGATCGACAGAATATAAGCAGTAGTAGCTTGTTTAAGCAGATAAGAGGGTAAGCCTCTTACTATGTTTATTATCTCTTTCAAGGCACTAGCTACTAGTATAGCCTTACTAGCTATCCTTCTAACGTGGCTATAAAAGGTGAGACAAGGGTTAAAGAAGATACTAAGCTAGCGTAGCTCTTATATAGGCTCTATTGTCTTTCTTACTACTATAATAGAAGGAGAAGAGCGGATACCCCTCCTCTTTTGCTTTCTCTTATAAGAGAAGTAGATAAGTTCTAACTTTTTAGTATCAAAGGTAATACCCTCTTCTGTTCTCTAAGCTAGCGTACTAGCCACCTGTTTTATAAGGACTATAGTATTCCCTGTCCTAGAGGGCCTAGAAGTAAGTAATCTAATGTCGTTAGCGTAGCTGAACCTCTACTATGTTAGGAGAGAGCCTACTCCTAGGGTAAAGAGTAGCTAGATATAGAGTATAAAGAGAATCGGTGAGATAGGCGAGCTTTAAGGAAGCCTGTATTAAAGAGGGGTAGATACCTCTATCTCCTTATCTAGCTTTACTTTAACTAATCTATTAGATAAGAAAGAAGTAACCTATACTATAAAGCTATACAGCTATCCTTACTCCCGAAGCCTTCTAATTAGCTAGCTTAGGAGTACTACGTTAAAGGCGCCCTTAATATCGAGTATAAGAAGAGAAGCCTCTTACTTATTCCTAAGCGCTCTTTCTATATCGAATATAAGGTAGGTCGTAAGGTCTATGGCAGCTCGTAAGAGAAGAGCTCTAAACTGGTTTAGTTCGAGAATAGCGTGCTTAATAGTAATCTAGGAAGCTCTCTTAGCTAGAAGCCTCTCGAGGCCCTTTCTAAGAACCGAGAGTAGAAAGATTAGTCGATATATGTAGGGGGATAACTTGTTCTTCTTATTAGGCTTTAGAATAATAGCTATAATAGCTGTTTAGAAGATCTTTAGATAGAACTCTAACTCTATATACCTCTTAAATAGTAAGTATACTAGGTATAAGATCTAAGGCTAAGCTACTTTAAAGACGCTTATAATAAGTTTATTCTTCTTTAGAGTAGTAGAGGATTTTCTTAGAACTGACTCCTTAACCTCGCGTAAGGTAAGAGCTGTCTAAGATAGAGTATAAGTCGAGGTAGTAGGGGTGTTAAATAGTATATCCTCGACTTTAGCCTTATTCGTAAGTAGTTCTTATACTAGGATCTTCTGTTTCTCCTAAGGAGTAAAGCCTAGCTAGCTTGTCGAGTCCTTTAAAAGAGGGACTTGTAAACTCTAGTGCTCTAGTGTTACTTGTAGATCTTAAAGACGTCCTTGCTCTTTATAGCTTTATCGATTAAGCTACGGAAGTGTTCTCTCTTTGCCTTCTGAATCTCTCTTCTAAGAGCCTTCTAAAGTCCTTTTGTAGCCTCTATACTAGCTCCTAGCCTTCGTGCTCTTCTAGCCTTAGAGGCCGCAGATTAGTACTCCTCGTTCTACTAAGGATGTCTAGTCCTATGCCTAAGCCCTCGCTTAGCACTACTAAGATACGTACTATATACGCACTTAATAATAAACCCTGCTAAAGCTTTAAGCGAGTCTATGTTCGGTTATTCTAGAAGCTTATATAGCTATTATTCTTCTAGCCTTCCTTATAAAGCCGTCTCAAAGACTTTAACGTTAAGAGTACTAAGTTTAAGCGGAGGGTCCTTCTTAGCTAGTCTGCTAGTACACGGCAGGCGAGTAATAACAGGGAGGTGGTCTAAGCTATACTTAAAAGCTAGGTAAACCTCCGAAGCTGCCCCTCTTTAATAGAGACTACTAGAGTAAAAGGCTAGATCTAGCGTGTTCTCTAGGCTATGTGTCTATGTACTAGGCAGGGTAGTAAGCTGAAGCCCTCTGTCCTCTATCTAGTTAGTAAGCGAGAGTGCCTAAGTGCTTTCCACGCCTAGAAAGTCAGGCTACTATAGCTAGCTCTTAAGATTAAAGTCGCCAGCTATAATAGTATTCGTTGTATAGATGTGTTAAGAGCCTAGGACAAGGCTAACAGCGTCCCCTACTCCCTTAGCGCCTAGGGAGGCGTTATATACGTTAAGTATATAAAGCGGGGGGCCTTGTAAAAGTATAACCGAGGCGTAAACAAGGTCTCGGTATTAAAGCGAGGGAGCGATAGGAGTCTGTTAGCTAACAAGGATACTAGCACCTTTACATATAAAGGAGAGTACTCTAGAAGGCCTAGCGTTCTAGTCGTAAATAGGTACAAAGCAGTCGTAGTTCAGGTAGCGTCTTATAATCTAACGGCTGATTATAAGGGTTAGAACCTATAGTAGGGCTCGGGCCAAGAGCCCTCGCTAAGCTATGCGACCCCGCCTCTGGAACGCTATAGAATAAGATAGAATGCTATAACTCAGAAGATTAGTAATACTATAGAACAATGTCGAATGTAATAGAAATACAACGTTTAGTATAAGAATAGAGGAGGAATATATATCTACAAGCTACGTACTTCTTAATTGAATATTTGAACCACACCTTTGAGTTGTTCAAGGTCTGGCCTCTTATACTAATCTCTCTTAAGTAGATATACAGTTCCTAGATAAGAACTATATCGACTTGTTTAGAGTAAGCTAGCTGTAATACCAGCTCCTAGTAATCGCTAGACTTATAGACGTTGATTTATAGGACTTAGAGGCAGTAGTGCTTAGCGAATCCTTATCTACTTATAGAGGGATTATACGAGTAGTACTCCAGGTTCTTCGTATAGGGAGGTTATAAGATACCTCTTCTATAGGAGTGTCTGTAAGGATATCTATATCGTCTTCCTAAGGTGGAATAGTCGGTAAGATAGGCGAGGTAGGTAAGGAGGGTAAGGTAGGCGAGGTAGGTAAGAGGGGTAAGGTAGGCGAGGTAGACGAGGAGTTACCTACTCAAGCTTATAGAGTAGCTAAGAGATCTAAGTTTCGGCTACTATAAGAAGAGTCTTACTTACTTCTTATTTATATTTCGTTATATACTTACTAGATTATCCTCTTATTCTCGGTTAAGAGGCGTGCTCCTAAGGTTCCTGGTCTAAGTTAGCACTTAATATCGTCTAAGACGTAAAGCCCGCTATAGTATAGGCACTTTAGCTTATACTAAGCGTGCTTTAGGCACTTTAGGTAGAAGTCTTCAGAGTGTTAAGTAGTGCTATATAGTCAGTATCGCTAGTTCTTTTTATAGTTCCTTTAGTTATACTACCACTAGCACTTAGAGTACTAAGTAACCGTGGAAACCTTAGAGAGAGGCTTAAAGAAGACTCTTCTTCTAAAGAGAGACGTTATATCTAGGATAGCATAGTTAACTCGTGCTTCTTCTTCTTTAAAAAAGACAGTCTACAAGGTAAAGAATAGCTTATCTAAAAGCGAGCTACTTATTATATTAACCTTCGTAGGAGCTATTCTAATTCGCTCCTTTATTACTATAGTTACTACTTCAGCAGTAGTAGAGGCAAGGGTTGATATAATAGCTCCTTTTTCGTTGATTTTAATAGCTTTAATACTCTAGAGTATCTCTAATAAGCGGTATACTACCTAGTTTTATAAGGTCTCTATCTTAGCTATAGAGAATAGGGTCTATATAAATACCTTCTTTGTTAATATAAGAGCTTCTAGAGTAGCTTTGTTCTTAGGTATAATAGCGAATCTAGAGTTAACTAAGAGAACCTCTTATATAAGGTCTTTATAGCCTATTTTTGGGTTATAGAGGGTAAGGAAGATAGCTAGAGCAGAATGTTTTCTTTTAAGGGAATCAGAGAGTAGCTGGATAAAGACTCTAAGGTCTAATTTAGCTAAGGACCTCTTATTCTTTTATAGCTTAGAAGTAATAGAAGGTAGAGGTAGTATTATTATTATTACTGTTACTATTATATTTTCAGGCGCTAAGGCACCTCTTATAGTCTATGTATATAAGAAATTTTCCGCTAGAGCTAGAGAGAGGGGGGGAGTTGTAGAAGGCGTAGGGCTGTGATAGAACTATTAGGAATTGATCGGAATGATCGGAATTGGAATTGCCGAGTCTGCGTGCCGAATAGGATACGATACGGATGTTGTTTTAGGATTTGGAAAAGCCAGATAGCTTCTGGACTTACTATTATCCGAACCTCTTGTAAATAGCTGCCTCCTCTCTATCGGGAAAGACCAATTTGGTCTTTTCCTTCGTATTAGAGCCTAGTATTCGGATATGTTATTCTATCGAACGCACTTCTATATGCCTCTTTTATAGTATTATCTGTTTCGTGCTGTTATATTAAAAGACCAAATTCGACTCCGCCGGGGACGGCCTGTTATAATATCTCACTCGAGCGCGCCGGCGTACTTGCTTCGAATTCGATTCAGCCTAGATTCGGATTAGTACATCGACAACCTTAAATAGCTAGGTAATTAGAGACCACCTAGACAGCTAGTGACACCGGGGTTTAGTATCTAAACAGTCAGCTAGTAAAATCGTAGGCGGTTCTTACGTTGATAGGAGTAGAATACGCTAAGTGTTTCCGAGACTCCTAATAACCCTCTCTATATAGGGATTGCTACATAAGATACGGATAGTCGACGATATACAGTTACCCGGAAGGCTCCCGAATCTACCCCTTAACCCCCTCGAACAGTATACGATATACCAGAATAAGGAGAGACCCTAGGTCCCTCTAAAGCTCCGCTTAAGAGCGTTGAGCAACCTACTAGGGAAACTAGTAGGCCCCCCTCCGAAAGGTCTACGAATCGCACTTATACGCCTAAGAACAAAAGGTCCTAGAAAGGAAAGCAAACTGCTCGAAACCCTAAAGATAACCGAGACTTTTCTAATATAGACGAGATACGGGGAGTAGTATAAGGCTTAGAAGAAAAACTTTAAGATAATAACGATCGGTTTATATAGTTAGAATTAATTATAAGCGAACTTAGGAATCAAATCAGAGACCCTCAACCTTAACGATCTCGATCCGAGAACGACCCTCCTTCCCTTCTAAGTCCTATACCAGACCCCTTTCGCTTAAGGGATCCTGCCTCTAATGCCTTCCCTCGACGGTAGACTACCCTACTCGACCCTAAAGGTAGTCTGAATCCTATCTAACCTGTGAAAAGCAAGATTATAGAAAAGATTAAACCCTTAGATAATAGTATATTACCTATATACCGACAATAGAAGATATCAGTACGCGATAGACTACTAGTAAATGCCGATTATTATAATATAAGCCTGACTCGAAAGGCCCTTATATAGGGAACAACTACTGAACTTGCTAGGAACTACCTTAAGCCTAGATATAAGTCTGAATCGATTTATATTGCTTTCTACGATTATTAAGATATAATTAAACTTTTGGATTTATATTTCTTAACCGGATACGAGATAGAGGATATACGGAACGCCTTCTAGGCCTTGTAGATAGGTAGAAAGGATTATACTAGAGAAACGTTTACTAACTTTAGAGGTTGCTTTTCGAGTATAGCTATACTCGGAGGGATACTAGAGTTAGAACAGTTCTTCTATATATGGGAAAAGATTATACTACAGCTATGAAACTTAGCCGCTGTACTTAAGAGACGTTAGAACTATAACTTCGTTGAAATGGTAGCAGATCTTCTAGCCTTAGATAAGGAAAAACACTGAAACGCTGAGTTATATATAGCTAATACGACTAAGCTAGTCGGTATAACTACTTCGGCTAAAAGGACTGCCTTTTAACCCTTATCTAGTATAATACTGAAACCCTCCCTACCTGTACGAGGATCCTTCTCTACTGTTTAGACCACTTCCTGAACTTTTAAACCTACCTCGACTCCTGAACGCTAAAAGAATATAGATCGAGTCCTAGCTGGTATAACGTGTTACTACTATAGTAAGCCCGGACATTATAAACCCGATTACCCTTAGCTACCTAGTATTAAAGAGATAGTCTAGGAAGTGGACGAAGATGATATATAAGTCTCTATAGAGTACCCTGATTTAGACCCGGATTAGAGGGAAAACAAGGCGGCCTAGGTAAAGACTCCTTCCTAGGCCTACGCAAATGTGACCTATTAAACCTTGATCTTTCTAGCCTTATAGGAGGAAACCAATTCCTTATAGATACGACCCTTAGTATACACGGATACGGTGTTAAGTTATAAGCTTTGATAGATATAGGAGCGAACGGTTTTCTATTCTTAAATCGACCTTTAGCTCTACGACTAGCCTAATTACTAGGATTACAGATTCAAAATTTACTATACTCGGTGCCTGTTCGTGGATATGACAGTAGTATTAAGAGTAAGGCAACGTAGTTTATATAGCTATATCTGAACCTAGATAGACGTCGTATCTGTAACTGCCCCTTTGTCGTCCTAGACCTCGGATAATAAGACTTAATTATTAGAAACAAATGGTTGAAACACTTTAAAATTCTCCTTAACCCTGCTAGGAATTAACTTATTTAGCTAGCCGAAACCCTACCGACTCCTTACTTTAGAAAGGAGATCTTACTTTCTTTAACTTCTAGCTGGATCTAGAAGCCTTATTTGAATATATAGTCGGATGCGAATCGAAGGGATTATACTCTCTATTAAGACGAAAAACGACGGAAGAAGGGTAAACTCTTAGCTAAGTTATTACTATTATCTACGACTCTGACTCCTAACCTTTCTACCTCTAACTCTGGTCTAAATCCCCTCTAACCTGTAAGTATAGCCTAGACGGATTAGACTATACACTTATTTATTAGCGAGATAAGTGCGAATGCTTTATATTTTAATATAAAACGACCTAATACTGAGTTCTTTATAACTAGCATCTATGAATTAGATCGGATTATTAAAGAGAAGTTAGCTCTGCCTATAGACGACGCTAAGACTATAGATCTAATACGGTCCCGACTCTCTAAATGTTATTTCTTATACTAAGATGTATTCTTAAAGGCAGCCTTAGACAAACTTCCTCCTTACTATAAATATGATTATAAAATCACCTTAAACGAACTACTTCCTACCTCCTACTCCCCGCTATATCGACAGTTAACCGTAGAGCTATAAGCGACGAAAGAGTACCTTATTAATAATTTAAATAAAGGATTTATTATTAATAGTAATAGTCCTTTCGCCTTACTAGTACTCTTCGTTAAAAAGCCTAATAGCGATAAGCTACGGTTCTATATCGATTATTAGAAGCTTAATACTCTTACCTAAAACGACCCCTACCCGATTCCTCGTATCGACGAACTCCTTTCGAGAATAAGGAAAGCTAAGATCTTTACTAAGTTAAATATATAATAAGCCTTCTACTATATCTAAATAGACCTTAACTTAGAAGAGATAACCACGTTTAGGACTAGGTATAGAATATATAAATATAAGGTTCTTCCTTTTAGACTCTATAATAGACCCGCTACCTACTAACGTTATATAAACGACGTCTTAATCGAATATCTAGATAACTTCTATATCGCTTACCTAGATGATATATTAATTTATTCGGATAGTATCGAAGAATATAAGGAATAAGTTAGGAAGGTTCTAAATCGGCTCCGAGAAGCAGGACTCTAAGTGGACATTAAGAAAAGCGAATTCAGCGTTACCCGAGTTAAATATCTCGGTTATATATTAACTACGAAAGGACTCGAAGTAGACCCTAAGAAAGTGGAACCTCTATGTAACTAGGCCCGACCTAGTACTGTAACGGGTATAAAGTCCTACCTAGGCTTTTATGGTTTCTATAGACAATTTATTAAGAACTTTAGTAAAATCGCAAAACCTCTAACTACTATAACGCGCCCTTTAGAGCCGTTTCGGTAGACACTCGAATACGAGAAAGCCTTCGAAGAATTACGGACCTAGCTACTCTTAGTTCAAGCTTTATATTACTTCGACCCTAAACTTAATACGAAGCTGGAGATAGACTCTTCTAATAGAGTAATAGTAGGTGTATTCTCCTAATAACACGGTGATCGGTGGTATCTTATAGGTTTTTACTCCTACGTCCTAGTCGGCTACGAAGCAAATTAGGAAATCTACGATAAGGAATTGTTTATAATTATCGAAGCGTTTAAGAAGTAGAGGCCTAAACTTATGTCGTATTAGAGCTATATTAACGTATACTTAGACTATAGATCCTTAGAATACTTTATAACAACTAAGCTGCTTACGGCTAAGCAAGTATAATAGATGGAATTCCTATCTGACTTTAATTTCTAGATCTGATTTATATCTAGAATAGTAAATTAAAAGGCGGATATCCTAACTAGACGTGAGTAAGATATTAAAATATAGGATTAGGTTAAGTTAGATAGCTGCTTATATACCCTTTTTAGACCTGTTAGGTTAGACCTTTGAATTAATACTAACCTTGCTTAGACCTTTTTATAAAAATAAGCGATATTTATTAGTATAATTTAGCTAGATGTTATACTAAAATCTAGGTTAGACCTAATTTAAAGGCTAAAGGTAGATAATATATAATCCTTCTAGGAAGAGCGTGGCTAGCTTAAGAACGGTTATACTATCTTACTAGACAATTTACTCCTATTTAGAGGACGGCTTTGTGTCTAAAGAAACACTGAACTCTATACGAATCTGATCTGAGAAGTCTACGACTAAGTATCTAGTACTTACTTAAGTGCTTGAAAGATATACTAGTTGTTGGCTCCTGCCTACTACTAGATCGGTATAGGTTTGGACTGTAAAGTATATATAGCTAACTGCTAAGTGTGTAGATACTCTTATCTTCGACAGATTAAATAGTAAGGGTTTCTTTACCTACTACCAGTTCCTAATTACCTAATATAGCATTTATATATAGATTTTAAGTCCTTTCTAAAAGACAAATATAGATATGACGCTATACTAGTATTTATTAACCGTCTTAGGAAGGACTCGGTGTCTATTCTATACTATTCCACGACCGACGCTAGAGGATTAGCTTAACTTTTTATATAATAGATCTATTATTTTAGATATTATTCTAAATCGATTACGTCTGATAGAGGACCTTAATTCGTCTCGGCTTTTTAGACGGAATTCTGTTGTATTATTAGTATTAAGCTTAAACTCTCTATAGCTTACTATAAATAAACAGATAGTTAGACAGAGATTATAAACCGATATATTGATTAGAGGCTAAGGCCTTTTATAACCTACTACTAGGATAATTAAAGCGAGTTAATCCCTCTAATAGACCGAGTATAAATGACTCTCCCGTACTCTTTGATTAGTATAACCTCTTATCAGCTTAAGTTTAGACTCGATTCGAGAACCTTATAGGACTAGAATACCCTAAAGACTTCTATTCCCTAGGAACGATTAAATTACAATAAGGCAGCTAAAATAGCCTAACGTATATACTCGGCCTAGAACGTAGCTAAAGATAATATAACTAAAGCCTAGTAGAGAATATAAGACAGTACGAATCAATACTAAAGAGCTATTAACTAGGATATTAGTAATAAAGTCTACTTATTAATAAGGAACCTTAAGATAAATCGACCTAGCCGAAAGCTAGCCGAGTAGTGGACAGGACCTTTTAAGATACTAGAACGTATAGGATACTCTTATAGGTTAAAGCTCTTAGAAGGATTATTAATTTATAACGTTTTCGCTGCGGACGTACTGTCTAAGGACCCGAATACCCCTCTAACTAGATAGGAAGCCTCAGAGCTACCTCTAGAGATCATTTAGGGTATATAAGAATAGGAAGTTTAAGAGATTCTTACTAGTAGACTTTTTAGGAGACAACTATAGTATTAAGTAAAATGGGTCGGCTACGATTCAGACCCTACTTAGTATCCTACTAACAATTTTTAAGGTTTACTATATTAATTAAGGGACTTCTATATTAAATACCTAGAGTAACCGGGACTACCCCGACTCCTCTCCAAATAGATACGTATATAGGAAATAGATAAGGACGAGTAAAGAGTTTATTATTTAACTAAACAACTCTTAATAGTATCTACTGATCCTAGTTACCCTCGAGTAACTTAAAATCGATAAAGTAGAAGAATAAGAAGATAATACTAAGTCGCTATTAAATAGGATCTAAAGCTTAACCTCCTCCTCTACCCTAGCTGCCCCGTTAGCCAGCTGTGTAGCAACAGCCTTAGCCTCCTTATTATCCTCGTTCTTATAATCCTCCTCCTCGCTATTCTCTCTACTAAAAGGGACCCGAACCGGCTTATCCCTAGGAACCCCCTCTATCTCCGCGTGCTTACGCTTCTTGCTCTGATGACCACCGGCGACCCGTAAGCTCTTCAGATGGGCTTTGAAGAGGTCCCGAATCTGGACCTGTACGGCATTACCGGCCTATTAGAATGTTAGTCTAAAATCACCTCTGTAACCGCACTAACTAAGGGAGGAATACTTATAGCAACCTCGACGCGAAGCGCCCGAGTCTCCTCGAGGAGCGAGTACTACAACTCTGTTATAGTCTTAGGTGCCTCTGCAGCAGCAACGACTATGATCTTGTTAATAGCCTTAGCGGCCTTCTTAATCGTAACCGGGTTTTCCAAGAGCTGTAAGACAGTAAACTCCTTCTCTACAAACTAGGGCAACTACGATGGTTAGTATAGGTTTAGACTTGGTTCGGACTTAGGACTGCTTACTAGGACATAAACGGCGTTCTGCCTAACACAATACTCGTACTTCTTAGATATGTCTTTTACGAAGACATACTCGTGCTCCCTGTCTCTAGCTTTTGCCCGAAGGCACCGAACACAGCAGACGCGGTGGGCATCCGGAAGGGCACTAGTAGGGCAAGGAAGAGGCATTATGCTATATGAACTAATTAGCATTCTAAATGAGCCCCGACTCTAAAGGTGAAGACTTACGTTGTAGGTGTATATATGTTGTATGTAAATGTGTCTAAAGACGTTAGCAAAAGGAAGATATACCTAATCAGAGAGTATTCTTATAGCTTAGTTTATTGTTATTTGTTAGAAAGGAAAGAGGAAAAGAAATCAGAATCGAGGGCGAGTTAGCTACTAATATATAACTAACAACAATAGCTAGCGTGTTATGATTATTATTTATTACTATTATTATAAACGGCAATAGCGAATAAACCGCAAATGCTACTATAGCCTACCGACTCCTACCCGATAGCTAATTAGATCTCCTCCTTTCGTTTGTCGCTATTATTATATAAAAGACAACTAATAAACCACGATTTAAACCACAAACGACAATACTACTGCCTACAGACACCGCCCACCGATATTATACCGATACCGCACCGACAATACGAAGCCTCGAGGACGAGTCTTTTTCAAGGAGGGGGGATGTGATAGAACTATTAGGAATTGATCGGAATGATCGGAATTGGAATTGCCGAGTCTGCGTGCCGAATAGGATACGATACAGATGTTGTTTTAGGATTTGGAAAAGCCAGATGGCTTCCGGACTTACTATTGTCCGAACCTCTTGTAAATAGCTGCCTCCTCTCTATCGGGAAAGACCAATTTGGTCTTTTCCTTCGTATCAGAGCCTAGTATTCGGATATGTCATTCTATCGAACGCACTTCCATATGCCTCTTTTGTAGTATTATCCGTTTCGTGCCGTTACAAGGGCCCCCTTTATATATAATAGAAGGGGTTTCTAAGGATAAGAGTAGTAGAAGAGGTACCCCTGAGGTGTACGCTTAGTAGAAAGACAGCCTAATGCGGGCGACTTGAGTATAGAAGGCTTTAAGATATAGGAGGAGGTCTAGAGGGGCTTTATCGAGGGCAGTACTAAGGTAGTAATCCACAGCTTCTACGGTTCCTCTGAAGAAGGTTTAGCTAATGATACTACGCTTAAGAGCTTTGGCAGTTGCTACAACAAAGTGTTACTATATATTCAAGAGGGGGGGGATCGGGCATGCTCCCCCCTTTCCAGGGCCCCTTCGTAGAGGCGTAGGAGAGGCCGGGGGCCTCCTGAGAGGGGTTTCCATAGAAGGAAATCGGCTTATTAGGTACGAGGAGGTGAGAACGAGTGTTTTAGAACAAAAAATTCGATCTACGAAAAATGTTAAGTGGAATATTCAAGATATATAAACTAAATAGAATATTTGAGAAACTCGGTATCTCTCTTCTATACAGAACAGAAATCATCTGATTAGTCCAGAGTAATTATCTTTTAATTATTAATCGTTATTTAGGTCAAAAGAGTACGATTATCTTTCGCCTACTGGTCGTACCACCGGTTTTGTCTAGCTAGCTACTCTTTCTTACCAGCTACATCCAGGCTAGCTATACAGTTTCCTGATACTCTAAATCTCTGACTTCTTATAAATCGCAATAGTAAAAAGGGGTAGGAGATTAGATAGGGTGTTTTACCCCTCGCGTACCTTTTCTGAAACAGAATAGAATGGGAGGGGAAAGTGCTAGAAATGTTACACAAAACCTCCAAAGAAGCCTAGGTAATTACGAGACCCCGGCCTCTTCTTTTTTATTACATAGATACTCGCCTCTTGCTCCCTTTCTTCCTTCCTTCCGTTCTCGTCAACACTACAACAGCACTTTAGAGGTAGCGAGGGTTGAGTCGAGATAAAGAGAGAAGGGGTGACACCACCGAGTAGTGTACCTACAACTTCTCGTTGAGTAAGCGTGAAACCTGATGACGTAAGGCTAAATAAATTATTAATTATTAAAAAATAATACCTATGGCCGGATTCAATGATCTCAGTATCGTACTTCCACTGTACCTGTGTACCTTTTTTTGGAAGAAGTGTGTTCAACTTCTTGGGAATTGGGCACACTTATAGTGTCAACCTGCCAGTGTAGTTAAACTCCCTGGGTATCCTCTTAGCATCTTCGGCTTTTTCTCTTCTTCCTCAATAATTACTGTCTTTTTATCTACTCCAGCCGTCCTTAGTCTATAGCATTTCCGAGTCAGCCTTTCCTATCCTAGCGTAGAGCTAGCTCTCTGCTTTCCTTATTCTTTAGGTAGCGCAGGCTGATAAGGCGTTGAGGTAGGTCCAAGTAGATTAAGTGGAGAAAAACGTTCTATGGTTTCTCGGAGATTTCGAGAAGTTAAGCGAAATAATCCCTTACCATACCCTTCTTGTCTCGTCTTCCCGCGCCTGCCTCTCGACTTAATTTTGCCTAGCCCAATTAATCCACCCCTCTGGCCTTCCGAGCTTCCCTCTTCCCCTTTCTCTCAAACTTACATGTCAGCCTTTCTATGCTTAGCCTAGAGAGGAGCGCCGCCTTGATTAGCCTGCAGTCCAGGCTGGGCTAGGCAGAGCTTTTGAGAACACTGCAACCTGCTTGTTATACGTGTGTTAGCTCGTTGTTTTAACTTAATTCGGTTTTTCTGAATGTCTGGAACAACTTAGTATCACTTGAAAATTGAAATACTTTGGGACAATGAAACTTGATTGTTCTGAGCACCCTAGCTAATGTTTTGAATTGTTTTAAGTATCCAGGGTAGTTATCTCGAATTTCCCTAGAAAACTGGAACAACGAGAACTAGAATAGCGGTTACAAACCTGATATTTACTACCACATTTACCGTCCTGTTGTGTCTATCTCGTGGGTGAAAAAGCATCTCACTTCCAAAAAAAGGTGTACAGGTACGGTGGAAGAGATACTTGAGACGATAAATACATCGTAGAATTGACATCTCAAATTAACTAGTCTAGTAAGTATGTTCGGTTGTTAAAGATGTCAAAAATATACGATAGAATTTAGATCTAAGCTTCAGAAAAAAAGTACAATTAAGAAGCTCTTATTATTTTTTTCTTTGCTTCACTCGATAGAGTTTCCAGGCTTGGGCAGCTAAAATTCTATGAAAGTTCTAAAGCTATCACCTAAATAGCTCTAATGCATTTCAGAGTGACTGTGGATTGTTCCAAAGTAGACCACGTATTCCAGCAACGAATCCTGAAACGTGGCTTGCACTTGTTTCAGATCGGAGAAACTTTCTTATGCCATTACTGTATACTCACTTACTAGAGACATGTAAGAATGAAGGTATTTCATACTAAGCGAGACATAATATCTAGAACTATTTTTTCCAGCCAAATCCTCTTTAGATAGTCCCCTTCCATTTTACAGCAAATCAAGAAGGGTTCTAGCAGTTCCTAGAGAGGAGGTTGCACTAGAACAAATTCCCTATGCCGACTTCTGCCATTTCGTGGAAACGAAAGTCTCTTCTAAAATCGAACGTTGCCTCGACTCAATGAAATTGGCTCTACTCTGAGTTACTCAAAGTAACATTGAGTATTAAGTAAGCTTTTTTAATTCACTTAGAAAATCTAGAGGATAATATAAAGTTGCGAATTGTGACATAGTAGAGCTCGAGCGTAATATGGAACATTAGCTCAAGAACGTTCCATTCGGCGCAGATTAAGCAATGCAAGTAGAAACGTAAGAGAGCAGAATTATTGCGACCATATATCATATACGTCCGCTTCTTTGGAAATCCCACGATTATTGTAGTCTTGTGGATTCCTAAGAAGTCTGTTTGGTATCTTAACTTGAAGAACAAGAGCCTTTGAAATCTTCTGATAAAAGGGAATAAATCTTGTTATAGAAGAATACGACTAAAAGGTTTTAATCGGTCGGACTGAAGACGTCTACTCTTCTCCATCATCAAGTTCAATGACTTCATCGCGTCTTGTATTTGCAAGCAATGTTATGATAACCTCATTTCCCAAGACTTCATAAAATCGGAGACAGCAAAAGCTCCGAAACCCCGTAAAATTAAGCCATCTTTTCATTTTCTACTCGTTACAAAGCAAGAGACCAGTACTCGTCCACAATCAACTGTGGCCGAAGCATTTTATTTAAGAGGTAGAGTTACTCCTAGCCTCCTTTTTTAATACTATTCCTACTTTTGACTACTAAGGCGGTAGGTGTGGGTCAGTAGCTGGGAAATAACCTAGGGGGTTAGGAGAACTCCTAAAATAAACTTAATTATAGCTAAAAAGTAGGTTATAGGTTTTAAGTAGCGAGAAGGCTAAAAAAGTAGACTATGAATAGCTTATATAAGATGAAATTTACTATATTTTTCTTAGTCTATTTAGGCAAATAGACTAGGAAAAATTATTACTAAAATAACTAGTCTATTATCTAAATAGACGGTTATTACTAAAATAGACGTCTATTTGTGAAATTTCTCGTATAGCGGAATACCATGGAACAGATCCCCTAATTATAGGGCGAAGAAGTAACTATCCTTTTCCAAGAACTTCGTAACACAGCTGAGATCAAAATCTATCTCTCCCATTCCTTTTCGGATGGCTTTTTTATATATCGAAATCTGAAATCTCAACCCCAAGAGAAATACGAGAAGACAAGAATTGTAGACTTATAAAATAATAACAGTGTCCTCCCCTCATTCGCTATCCCCTTTTCCTACATCTCTAATAACATAGCTCGGCGCTTTGTACTATCTATATTGCGTTTAATTCTTAATAACAATTAATTAAAAAGATACCACAACGAGGGAGGGAATTTTTGAGGATGAGAAAATTCGCGTCAAGGCAATCCAGCAAAGTTTTCTTCATAATAGGCAGAAAAGACAAGATAGGAAGAGATGAATTTAAAACGCACCCTACCGATCATTCTCCAAATACCTTATCACCCCCATACTCCTTAATCCCCCGATTTTCGCGTCCATATTCTCCATGTCCCCTCTACGTGTTGAAATCTAGTTTCAAAAACTCGTTCAATTCTTTCGAAAGAATCAAAGAGAATAAATGTAGCACCAAATACCTTATCAAAGCACTCGAGCACTCGATTTGTAGAAAGCTGAAAGTGAGGGTCGACTTCGAGCTTCCCGCCCTCCAAAAACTACACGCGATCGCTCCTTCCTTGTTTACTTGTCCACAACGTCCCAAGCCAACGCTGGAAAAGTTCAACGCCAACTTAAACGCCAACACGACCATCAACTTGAAGGTATGATATCGCAGATTCTATTCGACAGGTAATGTAGAAAACAGAGACAAGAAAAAAGGTGCGCTCCCATCAATGGATCTACCAACCCCTTCTCGTCATCACCAACTCCAGGCTGACGAGGGCAGTAGAAAGACAGGTTATCACCATGGGTCGCATAATCAGTCGTTCATCATCCTCAACCTACTCCTCCCCCGAAGCATTTTTCTCGAATCACCAGCAAAGCAATCGAATCCGCAAGCATGGCAAATATCCAAATCTCTCTCCAGGTCCCGTCATCCCCCTCAACCCGCGCTTTCTCGAGGAGCACTCCAACAATCAAATGTGGTTCGACAAAAGATCTCGTACCTTCCGCCAAGTATCGAGAGAGAACGAGGATCCATATGCCATTGCGCAGCACTACAATAATCAGATCTGGTACGATCAGAAGCGCGGCGTCTTTCGCAAGGTATCCGACGAGAATCTCTATCGACCCTCCAATTCCTACTCCAGTCGGTATGCGAGCTACGAATCGAGATGCTACGAGTCAACATACCACTCACGCTGTCGAACAGCCTCCTATGCCACGAACTCCTCCTCTTCCTCCTCCCTCTCGAACCCATACTCCTCTTACTCCCGCCGCGGAATCTCTCGACATCCAGATAACCCAGCCAACAAGTCGAATTCCCGACGGTTGCTAGAAAATGGCCATGCGCGCTTGTTCAATTTCATCCAGCACCTCGGCATGAGCGGGTACTACGATAGCCATTGGCGGCGCGCAAAGGCCATTCGAACCAGAATAAGGGCCGAAGAACAGGAAGATTGGGAGGCGGAACAGTTGTCGATTCGGGTACGACGAAGGAATGTTGATGGGGATATTGATATGATATTGATATGATATTGTAGATTTGAGGATGAGTACTGTACGATGGTGATGCGGGTATGGCGAGGTTTGCTCGAGGAGCGGGTGCAAACGGAGTGGATTACCGAAAGATACGGATGGGATTATGGCATTGCTTACTGAAAAAAGGGCACTTACTTTATTATACGGACTGGAGGTTGGGTTGCTGGCAGAGTATTTACCTCCTTGATATTGTACAAAAAGCATTGCTAAGCTGGCATGTTTACAAACATGTACTTTAGAGCTGCCATTGCTAGAGAGTGTACGATTAGCTGGAAATACAATCAAGAATGTCAGAAGTAGCATGGCTACTTAATACTGCCGGGCCACCAGAACATCAATTCAACATTCTCATTACAAGAACACTGCACTGATGAACCTAGAATGTAAAGATTTCTCATTTCTCTCTCTTCGTCAATATCTCTCTATGTTTACGTATCCTACTCAAGTATGGATATCTACCATTTCTCTCGTAGACCCAGCTGCTAAAGGTAAACACCCCCAATGCAAAGACAAGAAATGCAAAAACGCTGCAATACCCGCTCGCTCTATCAATATGTATCATCCATGCAAAGAATAAAAACGCCAACCCACAGACACAACTCTATACACACATCTAGACTCCGTATTTGTATTCTAATAATCCACTAAAGGTCTGTCTTCTTTTGGCGGAGGAGGTGGTGCAGGTGCTGCAGTCGCAGCTTGCAGATACCCCGCCGACTTAGCCATCATCTTAGGAAAGTAATTCGCCACAAGCATTTCCCTGTTTCAAAAAGTCAGCATTCCTCCTACGACTGTGAAAGGAAAACCAAGAAACTTACGTATAAAAACTATGCTCCGAACTATGCGCCTTAACAAGATTATGCGCCAACTCATGCGCAATAACAATCCACCAATAACTCGCAGCTTCAACCTTTCCCTCACCCTGCTCCTTCGCAACACCACTTACCAACTTCTTCGCATGCAACTGTACAAAGAACCGGAAATTGCAGAAGATACTTCCATTAGAATTAAACGCGATCGTACCGCCCGACTCATCGTAAAAGATATGAATAGCCTTACGCGTGACATTATAGATATCCGCGATTTCATGAAGGAGGTTGGCAAAAGTGTTGAGAGCGGTGATGTTCTCGCTGATGAAGTCTGTCGAGGGTATTGAGAGGGTCTTGCTGACGAACATGCGTGTTCCATTGCTTGCTTCTGCGAGGAACGTGATGTTTTGGGAGGGGGTTGAGTCGCAATAAGATGCTTCTTCTTTGATGGCTTGAGTGGTGGGTGGCGAGAAGAGGGTGGAAGAATCATGTGCTCGGGATGATTGAATTGCGTTCATCAAGTTCTGTTGCAGGACCGCTGGGGAAGATACCTTTTCAGTACCTTGGGGACTCTTTGCGGGTTTGTCGACGGCGTCGTAAGGTGGAGGATTGTCAGGCTCCCGTTGATCATGAGATGAACCCCCCAGGAAATTTTGAAGTTGTTGTTGAGCCTCTCCACTGCGACTTTCCAATCCAAGACGTCGAGATAATCCGGAAAACAATCCTCGTGATTTCTCTTTTGGTGCTGGTTCTGGTGAATTCTCCGGAGAATCAGATCCAAAAGCACCCGGCATTATAGTCTCTGGCTTTCGTCTAGCATCACGAGGTGTTTGTGGTACAACTTGGCTCTCGTTTCTCCATTGATCTTCTTGCTGCTTGATTTGTTCTTGTTCTGCCTCGAGTTGTTTTCGTCGTTCCTCTTCGGCAATTCTCTGTTCAGCAGCCTTTGCTCGTAGAATACGTTCGACATTGTAACCTCGAGATCGTAGTTCATACAAGTTGAGTTTAAGAAAAGTCTCGAATGTGAGATAAGCCTGTTGATTTGGCCTATCAAGTAACAATTTACAGATCGCATGACTGATTTGATAGATATCGTAATTGCCAGAAGTGACAAGTAAAGTCCATCCCTTTCCACGTTCATTCGTACAAGCGGCAGATCTCTTTTCCGTATGAGACAAGGTATGCCCACGAAGGGATCTTCTTAGGGATATCGAGCTGACGATTTGGACATTGAGATTCTTTTCCAGCCAGCGACTATCATGTTTGATGCTTTGTCTATCGTATTCGTGTAGGAAAAGCTTCGACCGCTCAAGGACATGAGCTCGGAGTTTCAC
The DNA here is from genome assembly GCA_001414485.1 of Calycina herbarum. Taxonomy (NCBI): domain Eukaryota; kingdom Fungi; phylum Ascomycota; class Leotiomycetes; order Helotiales; family Pezizellaceae; genus Calycina; species Calycina herbarum. Next base: position 134,195 of record LLEY01000106.1, read on the forward strand.
ACCAGATGCTTGCTTATCACTTGCCGAACCAAGACGAAGATCTTCTTGAACCAAACTTCCAAGTGGTAGTGACCCCAAAGCCAGATAAAACTCTTCAAGTTTATCATCCATAGGAGCACACATCAAGTTTGCTTTGAATAGACGATAACTGATGTAATCATCGACCTAGCTTCATGTCAGTAGAATAAAGAAAGAACGAAAGGGTACTACTTACCACTACAATGTTAGCAGGTACCGCCAACTGCCATTGCTTGATCGGAGCATCTTCAGCATCCTCTTCATCAGGATCAAATTCAGAATCCATCGGCCCAGCAGACTGAGGTTGCACAGATTTTCTGTTTTCCTTGGTACCTGGAATTTCAATGGACCCAAGAAGGAACTTGGAAGCCTTCATCTGCTTGAACAAAAGCTTGTCCCGCTTAAGAGTTGGTAAATCATCTGCAAGCTTTTTCAACAACCCAAGATACTTTTCCGGACTTTGCATAATTCCCAACAAACGTGCAGGTTCTTTACAAGCCAGAGCTGCAATTTCGAATATCGTAGGTTCATTCTTAGACCCACATTTGATGAGAAAAGCGTTGGCTTCACCACCAAAGTCGACAAACTCAAAAATCTCACCATAAGTCGAAGAACTTCCGATATAACATTGCTTTGGTGTAAGAAGTTGCGTTGTTGCTTGAGGTGTAGCCTTTTCATTGATGAAGCCATTCGAAGTTTCTGTTCGAGGAGCGACAGGTACAATGCGAGCATCAGCAAGTTTGGCAACACTATTCTGACCAAATTCTCCAAGGCGAATAGAAAAGTAGCCAAATAGCGTTGTAGCATCTCGTTTATTCTGCGGCGGGTTTGCGGTAAGTCGATTGACACATTCCGTAAGTGGAGGATCCATGGCAACCCCAAATTTGTTTGCATGAACATGAAGGTCCTTCTTGAGAATACTGAATCCAAGTACAGAACATCTTTCATTTGTAAAACATTCAGCTGGGCTGACAAGACGCTTCTCATCACCTTCAAGTGGAAGAAATTTCCTAGCTGTGGTGCCGACATGGAAATTACCATAAGAGTTGATATGATGGTTGGCGATGAAATAATTCATAGCTTTGTTTCTGTGAATATAATCTTCTGAAGCCATCATCTCAATCAATTCGGGAACTGTTGGGTATGACCTGATACCGAGGGCAGATAGAAATCGGCCTTCAATACTTCCAGCTCTGTAACTTCCAGGTGGTCCAGGCCATTGAATTACTGGCAGTCCTAGATCTCGCAGACTGTCCTTGGGCTCGAAGAGTTCTGAAACTCGATATAATCTTGCAGTTCCTTGGGTTGATTCTCTTCCTGGTGGACCAGCCTCAGCAGGACACATCGGGGATGTCTTCAGTCTCTTGACATCTTCTGCAGGGATATCATCTCTGACGGATGCAAGATACTTGATCAACTCCATATGTCTAGCTCCAGAGGTATGACCTTCCTTGTTTTGTTGAGGTGCAAGAAGACGACTGAAAATTGTTTCCAAATCAACAGTCTTTCGTACACCAATGGCAGCAAAGAACTTCTCCTTGACACCAGGACATGAAGTGACAGTTGGAAGATCATCGAAAAGTTTGACGTTTGCAAAGAATGCTTCCCCTGGCTTCTTCATACCAAATTTGGTTGGTACAATAGTGATTGGTTTCAAGAGTTGTATGACAGTTTCCTTTGAACTTTGACTCAGGCCATCCCATCCTCTTGATAAGATTTGAAGAATATGAGCAGCGAATGGAACTGATGCTACAATACTTTGTTCAACAGGTCTATTGTGATTGTTTTCGATCAAGAAACGTAACCAAGGTACCAACTCAAGAGCCTCCCAACCAAGAGCCTGTAATTCGTGCAGATTTGATCCTCTCGTGAATGCGAATGGGATTGTGGTAGGTGGGACTGGCACTTCTGCGGGTATCTTGCTGACATTGATATAATTTGTGATGCTTCCGAGTGCGATAACATCTCCTTGGCCGTCCGCATCCCCGGTCATTGCTACTGCAACATCGAGTAATGAATGGATAGTTGGACCATCAATATCTCCAGTACTAGCCTTCTTTCCAGCCCAGGCAATGAATTGTACGAGTTGTTCCTTCGTCAATGCTTTGGCTGAGAGTTCCTGCTTGACATCACCAATCGTGATTTCTGTGATGAGTCCGAAATCTCGAAGTTTATTAACAAAATCGACCTTTGTCAAGTCTTCTGGAACAACTGGAATTCCCTCCACGAAACCACTCAAATCTTCGGTAGCTAATCGTACAGTTGTGGTAGGTAAAACACCTCTTGTACTGTAGATTTCAATGGAAGGTTTCTTGTATGCAGTCCAAAATGCTTCTTCGATGAGTTGAGATACTTGTGAAGCAGGAGTTGACTCTCCAAAAGTAAATGTTTTCAAGGTATGAAGTGCTTCAGACATGAATTTAGCAATCTCATCTTTCGTAACCTTGGTGCCATGACCGTTGGCTTCTGTGGCTCTTTTTACCTTGGCGGATAAATCAGCCATTTCATTTGAAAATGCCAATCTTGACATGATACCAGCAACGCGAAGCATTTCTCGATTCCAAGTAACAACCCATCTTGCATTCAAATCTATCGATTCTCTTTCAACAGTTGGAATGACTGATGGGGCTGATAAATGCATACCACCACCTGTCGTCTGATGTGTAGGAAAACCAATGAATATTCGTCCACCTGGTTTCTTGCCCGGAAGAACAGATGCAAATACGTCAACAGCTTTTGCGACCATGTTATCTTTAGATGAAGCTGCTTCTTCGTCGTATGAAGACGTCAAAATGGCGAGATTTGTTGTCTTTGGTGGTGGTTTCTTGGTAGCACGTTCCAGTTCTGCCGCGAATCCAGCAGTGACAGATGTTTTGACTTGTGCGGTAGTTACACGTAAGAAAACATTTGCTGTGGTTTGTGCAGTCAAATCTTCCAATACAACATCCTGCAATGCCTTTTCTTCTCGCATAGCTTTAGATATCAGCTGTGCATGGCTTGTAGAAGATGTAAGTCTGGAAAAGAAAGATCGTAATGATGGTACATCCGCATTATTCCCATAGCCTCTATCATAACTCCCAGGTTTCGAAACTGATTGTGCTATCGTGGGTTTCCACCCTACAACATTCATAAAAGTTGCATCCATTTGTACACTCTCTCGATCAAGTCCGGTAATCTTCATCAATCCTTCCTTTGTTCTTGTTTCGACATCTCTGGCTAAAGGCACCACAATACTAGGCGCTCTCTTTTTCTGCAAGAATATAATCTTCCAATCGTCCACCCAAAGTTCAATACTCTGTAATGCCACAAAAGTTAAACTGGTAGCCAGAAACTGACAGATCGATAACAGATTCGGCATTGGCGTTGTGGAATTCCGGTACTCGAGGACGAAGCTGGTATTCGGATTTCCTTGTTCCGTGGGTAATTGCAACTTCTTGGTAAACAGAGAGTTGCCCTTCCAATAAAATGCCATGGCTTCATTCCCAGAGCTGACAAATGGTTCCTCGCAATCCGCAAACACACTGTAGAATCCAACCCCAAAAGCCCCAATCTTTGTTTCGTCAGGGTTTCCCTCTGCGATCCTCTTTAACCTCGACCAGTCGTTGACCCCAAATGCCTGTCCATTATTCGTGACTACCAGTCGTCGTAAGGTGTGGTGTAGTAGTACATGCTTCAATATTTCGGACTGGTTGGTCGTATTCGAGAGGGGGACTTGAGCTGAGGGTAGTGTTTCGAACTTGATCGCTACGGTCGTTGCTTGTGCATCTGCTGCATTCTGCAAGAGTTCTCGTAGTGTTGTCCATTCCCCAGAGTATCGAGCAAGCACTTTATCTATCAAAGCTCTTGTGTTGACTGTGACTGCCTCCTCGTCGTCCCCATGGCTCAAAGCCGCTGCCTTGAGTTTCGTGAAATCCATGGTTTAGCGGTGTGTGCTCTAAACGATCCTCCTTTGTTGGCAGATCTTTACCCGGCTGTTCGAGTGCTATCGATTCATGGCAGAGGAAAAGGAAGTGAATTGGTTTGGGCGGCGGTGATTTGTTGTGTTGTGGTTGGGGTAGTGTTGCAGGAGCTGAAGGCTGCGAAGTGTGACGCGGTACAACTATTAAAGTGGCAATTAGATCGAAATGGAAGGTTCGGTAGAAAGAAAGGGGTCTGTTGATTCGACTAAAGAAAAGTGTCTCTTCGTCAAGACTTTCGGCAGATATTATGGCCTTGTTAGTAACATTCAAGTCTAAACGTGAATAGTTACAGCTGAGAGTCGGCTTTTAGATGGGAAAGTCCGATGTCTAGATGTCACATGATCTGGTCGAGTTGAATGGAAATGAATACAGGACGAAACGGTCTAGGAGAATTAAATGCAATTGCACTGGAGCTACTCGGGTAATAGGAAAAGAGGCGTTCACTTCGTTTTTCTACAAAGGCTTGGAATGAATCGATCCGCACGAAGAAGCGAGTCGTACTTAACAGTTCCTTGAGAGAAAGAGTACAAGTCATCTAATTGGTGAACTAGCTGCATTGTTGCCTACCATCAGGTGATAATTGCAGCCTGTTATACATTTATCTATAGAGATATTAATCTCCTCCTTCTCACAGACCCATCTCTTTCTAGATTCAAAGAAAATCCACAAGCAATGTCTTCCGAAAACCCAACCCTAAGCCCTACAACCTATAAAGGCACCTGCCACTGCGGCCTTGTAACCTACACAGTCCTCCTCCCCCAACCTCTCGAATCCATCAAAGTCATGAACTGCAACTGCAAACTCTGCACCAAAAACGGCTACCTCAACGTCTACCCCAAACGCAAAGACGTCAAAATCGAGGGAAAGGAAAACCTGACATCTTATGTCTTTAGCAAAACATCTTGCGCTCATCTGTTCTGCAAGATCTGTGGAAGCAGCTTGTTCGCGAGTCCGAGAGCAAGTGAAGAGGCCGGAGAGGAACCAGAGGACTTTGCTGTGAATGTAAGGGGTTTTGTGGATGTTGATTTGGATAAGCTTCAGTATCGCAAGTTTGATGGGAGGTCGATTTGATGGGTATGGCTGAGGGTAGAAGGGAAGTCTTTGGGGCGGGAATTGTTGGTTCACACACTTGGGCGAGTTGGTTTTGCTGATATTGGTTTTGGAGATCTGGGATCTCCCTCCAGTAATGTTATGAATTCATGGTGTATGAGGTATTCTCCTCGTCCAGGTCGATACTGTAACCATCAGTCTGCCCGATCCGCCATAATTGTATACTGATCTCTGGTAACCAAGTTTCATGGAGAAATAAAATGGAAGCACTACAAAGTGATAATCATGAGGCTTGAGTATTTCGATAATGCATTTTTTGATTGAATATCCTCGAATCAATGACGGCTATCAAAGCCCTTCTCCCTCCTACCACCATCATCCCGTCTGTCAGGAGAACGACTTCTGCGAGGACGATAATCCAATTGTCTCCTTCGTTCTTCTTTCTCGGGATTCCGTCTTCGCCCATCCGGACTTCGCCTTCTTTCACGTCGGTCGGGACTTCGACTTCTTTCTCTTCCATCATTCTTCGGCCGATGTCGATGTCTCTCACCACTTCTCGATCTGCGTCTATGCCTCTCCCTACTTCTCGACCGATGTCTTCTTCTGTGTCTTCGTACCGGACTTCGACTTCTGTCATCCCTCCTATGTCCTTCACGTTCCCTTTCTCGGCCCTTCCGAACAATTCCACCCTTCTCTTGTTCCTCCAGTTCCACAATAAACCCATCAGCACCTTGTATCTTGCCCACAAAATCCCCAAAGCCCTTGCTCTTCCCAAGATCCCCATCGTCCTCTTCCCCAACCCCAGCATCCTTAACCATACGATTAACCTCACCCACAGAAATAGCATTCGCACCCGTAACCCCTCTATCAGCCACAGGCAAACCCAGAGCTTTTGCCAAGGCATCCTCTTCTGCTTCTTTGATCTTCCTGATTTCTTCCTTTCTCTCCCGGGCATGTTTCTCTTCGGCCGTCTCGCCTTCTTTTCCTTCCTCGTCGCCTTTTGCATACCAACTCAAGTCGCGCCCTTTCTGCCATCGTCCGACGGGTGCCATGAGGGAATGACCCAGATAGTTTTCGCGGTGTTGTGATGTTTGTACTTCATCCCATGAGAAGTTGACGCCACCTCGGGATCCCGACTTGCGGATGGAGGAGAGGAGGTCCATGCTGGTATTATTCGATGGTCTATCTGGGCGTGATATTGGTGTAATAAATGGTCGTGGGTACAATGGTTTGTGACCAAGTATGGTGAGTGATATGTTTTATTGGAGATGTCGAGGCTGCGAGAAATGCGAGAAGGCTGAAGGAGTTGCGGGATGGGTACCTCTCGCTCGCCGTACCTCCATTTCCCCTCAACACCAACCTTCTTCCCTTCACTATTTCATTTCATCGATAAGTCCGACTTCTGTTCTCAAGAATCTCCAGTACACCAAGTTCCCTGACCTTTCCACCTTCACGAGGTCCCGCGGCTGCACCCCATTTGCTCCCGCCAATTCAAGTGTCTGGCGTGGTACAGATGGCTCCCTTCTGATCTTTCTCCCCACAACTCCATTAATACCATTGATTCTGATGCGATCGTTATTCTCTTTGCCTTCGATGCTTATTGATTTTATTCCTCTTCTCTGTTAAAAACATACTAGGACTTTTTACATTCCGGGTAAATATCTGCTGAAAATAACTCCTCCATTTCTTCTCCTTCGTATGGGCTGTCTTCGTATGGTAGAAGAGGGGAGAAGATGGAAGTAAGAGTGGATGGTAGTGAGTAGTTTGTATCTCATTTTGTAACTTCCAAGAATCCAAGTCTATTTTTTTAAAAATAATATATACAGTACAACGCCTTTCCAAACATTCCAAATTTCCTACGTTGGCAAACCCTTCACGCAGTTCACTGGCCCTGTATAATCCCCAGCCAACTCATTCCGAATCATATCCCAAATGCCAGTATCCCAAGCAAGTCCAGCATGACCAACTGGGTCCTCCGGACATCTATCCTGCACCATCACGTTTCGAACATTGGCTTCATTTACAATGCTGACGTTCGGTGCCACTAACGTATCTTTTGTCGACATGATGACAGTGGCATTGATACCTTCTGGTACGATCTTCTCCGCGTTGAGGAAATCTTTATAGATATCTCCTCCAGTTGCCATATCATCGCAAGCCGGACAACCCAATAAATCCAAAATAGCGCTGGCCATCTCTCTGCTCACATCACCACCTTTATACCACAAATTCGTCAAGCCATAGTACTGCGCACCATGGATGGCAGGTCCCAAGGAAACAATGCGTTCGACCTTGGCAGCCGCTTTTGGGTAGGTCATTGGAACATATAACGCCATGACTCCTCCTTCTGAATGTCCAACGAGATCGACCTTGCTTGAACCGGTTTTCTCAGAAACCTCGAGAATGAAGTCGGACAAGGTTTTCGAAGATTCTCGCATACCAGTCAATCCTCCAACCCATGGTGCAAGAAGTTTATGGTTTCCATACAAGGTTGAGAATGTGCAGTATCCCCTATTCTTCAGATCTTGTTGAAGTAGGTTGAGGTCGACGTCTGGATTCGATAAAAGTGCATGGATTATGATGACTGGATTGGGATGCTCGGCGCTCTTGCAGTTGAAATCGTTTTCTGGGTGACCTAGTAACTTTAGGGTGTTGATGGTATTCCAGAGGTCGATTCTTTTGTCGACCGCGGCTGCGCTGACTGTTGATGAAGCGAGCTGAATAGCTGCAAGGCCGGCGTATTTGAGTTGGCTGAACTTCATTTTGAATTATGATTATGAAGGGAGTGGATGATGAGATGATTTTGAATTGATTCATCGTTCTCGTGGTATATATGTCTCTGCAGCATTCCCGACCAACACTTTCAACTTACAGAGCCAGCTAACAAGGTCGACCAACATAGGGCCCACCGACGGGTTTGCCGTTGATTTCGCAATTTTATCTCTCATCCTATGAATCCTGTTGGAAATCGGCATTGTCCGGCTTGAGAAATCTCGCGCTTTCTTCCAGCTTTGTTGGAAAGCTGGGATTTTTTATTTCGTACAACTCTTTTGCTGTTGCTCGGTACCAATCGCTGTACGTAAAATGCCCCTGTTTTGCTGTGCCCCTGTGGCTTACGCCCAGGGTTAACCTTATTCGCCCCTCTTAGCTTATTCCTTCTGCGTTTATGGGCTAATGAGAAGCCTTTTATTCTCGAATCTCGGTGTTTTTCCAATCGCTATTTTCGAAATGTCGGTTGGTACTCGTATTTTGCTTGCCTTGGGATCAATTCCGGAATAGGTATGGAGAGCGCGAGAAGCAATTGTTACAGCTCACATTTGAATCACGCCTACAAATGCTGCACCAACGATGAACTTTGCTACGAAGTATCAGCTTACAAAAAACTCACATCCAACAATGTTGAAATCGTTTTTTGCTGTCGGGATGGACAGCAGACTGGTAGATTGTTTACTCCAACTACTGTCTTACGGAATTCAAGACTCGAAAGTCGTGAATTCATTCATCACAGAATCGGCGCTCCACGCATTCCTCCATCTCCCAGGTCTGGCTTCAGAATGTTTGATGCCGCCAAAATTGCACTAGCTGTCTTCTTAACGAATTCAGCAGCCTGTGTCAAATTCCCCGCAGTCACAGCCTCCGTTACACCCGGGAATGTGACCGGTGCATATCCAGTATCAGATCCAGGAGCAAATATCAGGTTTTTATAAAACTCTCTTCCTGGAAGACCTCCTTGGCTTACAAACCCCCGAGAGAAATCACGAGCTTTGTGGTTCAATGTTGTCAGGACCTTGGAACTGTTGGATGAGATGGCAAAGTCCCGATGACTGTTGAATTGCTGTGCTGAATTCTCAAAAGTGGAAATAGCATCGTCTATTTCGGTGATATCCAGTGTGCTATTTGCTGAAGCGATCGTTTTCTTGAGCTCTTCGAGGTAAGCACGCATTTCTGGGCCATAATTTGCTGGTTCGAGAGGCAATGAATCATCGTTGGCCAAGTGGTACAAATACAGTGTAAGAAACTGACCGATAGCTTTGTGCATCTGAAATCCTGGGTCGCAAAATGTTGACATCCAATGATAGGAGTCGAAGTTTGAGTGGTAATGATATATCGGGTCATTGGGAGCTCGAGTCGTTCCCAGATCAATTGATCCAATTCCGTTGTGTAAGAAGGCGGTATAATCGCTACCACTTCCTAGCACACCTATCTCTCCGGCGTTTTCCTCCCATATATCATACAAAGTACGATTACCATAATTAGGCCAGACAATCTTCTTCCCGATTGAAGTTGTGATACTGTGGAGATCTGGCGAGGCGGAGAAATCAGGGATTGTTCCGGATATTCCAACATCGATGTTGAGATAGGATATTGCACTTTCTTTCAGCCAAGGTATGTATTCTTCAACCCATTCCGTGCTGATGAATTTGTTAAGCCATACCTGTGGGATTTCGTGAGGGTGACTCACCTCCCAACAAGACCATATTCTTCGGCATCCCAACTTGCAAGAACAATGGTACGTTTGGGTTTCCATCCTGTTTTGAGTAACTTTCCAAAGGCTTTGGCCAGCTCAATTACAATTGCTGATCCTGAGTGTGGGTCGGCTAGCAGAGTTAATAATTATCTTTTTAATTCAAAGCCAACTCACCTGCCCCACCAATCATCCATGCATCTCGATGACTACCAACTATCACCACTTCGTCCTCATTCGTACCATTGATAATCCCAATAGCATCCCAAATCCAAGTAACTTTATCTTCCATCATATTGATCAAAGACAAAGTCGTCCCAGGCGCGGGACCAGAGCTGTAAGTCACATTCGGAATAGCACCAATCCAATTCGTTCGATTCACATCTTTCGCATCTACTCCATACCCATCAAGAGCCTGAAGCAGAGGCTTCGCTTCAACCAAAGAAAGTGGAAGTGACGGAATCTCAGGTAAATTCTTTTTCTCCATTCTTTCCGAGTCCTTCTTTGATGGATAACCGGGTGTAGTCGGATCCCCGGGGTAGATACTGATGAATTCCACACTTCCTCTTTGAATACTTGATGGGTTTCTTGCTGGTCCATTTGGATAGGCGAGGATACCTTTAGCTTCTGTTATATTTTTATCGTCGACGGGGTCGGTGAAGACTATTGCTCCGATCATTCCGTTTTCTTGGGCGTTTTTGACTTTGATTCCTCGGAAGGGACCGCCGTATTTTGTTAGGGCGATTTTGCCTTTGAGATTAATTCCTAGGGCTTTTAGTCGATTGAAATCGGCTTGTTGGCCACGTCCTGGGTTTGTGTTAGGGGGTTTTGGTTGTTTGTTTTGGGGTACATACCGACGTAGACATATTCCGCTGATGCATTGCCAGAGAATGAATATCCATGAAAAGCTGGCACTCGATTGGGATAACTACAGAGAATTAGCAATATTAAGCAAGACCGATTGCGGCTTGGTGGGAGTTTTATTTGTATGAAGAATTTTCACAAGAACCGAAAGCGTATTTACCTAGTGGTATCATCTACAGTGAGAACATCTTCTTCAAGACTCGCTTTGAAACTACTCCCGTTGGAATACTTCAATTCGAGAGACTGGTGAATCGGATAATTCAAGTAGACATCTTGAAATAATTAGTATCTTTTTCATCCTCGAACCCGGAAGTGTTTACAATATTCTTCCAGCCTCGTTTCAAAACCATACTCGGAAAACCGATCAGCTGTCCACTGAGCCATAGTTTTGTTTTCTCCTGCAACCACCCTACCATGAGCTGTCCATGGTTAGTTTCTGTGTTATCAACAAGGTTCAGCATACTGTAATAATAAGACCATGTTGATATCGAAGTGTTATCAAAAGAATCTATCAAAACTCTCTCATTCTCATCCAAGATTGGCGGGAAAGTGACATTCGCGTCTTGTCGTTTCAAATGTCTATCAAGATTTCGAAACTGGAGATCTCGTTCACATGCGTAAACTCCGATCCCAGCAATCGAGATCAAACTTAATTTCATGGTGATTATTGGTTAAGAATATGCCAAGAATGAGATTGAGATATGAGTGCAGAGAAGAATGGCAGTACACAATCTAAGTATACAGAATGAGCTATGGAAGATCCACTCTTATTCGTGAGGATAAATTCTGCCAAGAAAATGACCCGCAGACAAGCGTGATATCATGATCCAATATTTGCTCGATTAAGATGTCTGCCAGAATCTCCGTAGAGCATTTTTGTTTTGGGAATTCGTCAACATGCTCATGGCATCATAGAGTTGCAATGGGAAATTGCTTGGCAAGATTAGCATTTAGCCTGTGAATGGTACAGATATCTTCTCATTCTTATGGGGTTCACTTTGCCTAAATTGCAGCAAGCCTCGGCAAACGACCTGGTGTCACCAATGGTAGACAATACCAAAGTAGGACATACAAATTTATCTTCGGCAGTCATCACTACCCCGCACCCCACATCCCACTTCTCGCAGTAAACCCCTCATGATTTCCTATCGGCATTCTTATCGATATATTGCGTTGGTCCTGATTAGTTTGTTGAGTTTCCTTTATATTGAATTTCATAATTCATGAATCGTGTTGATAGATCCAGGGTAAGACGGGTAAGACGGCCCGCAATTCAACTGGTGGGTTTAATTAAGCGAAGGAATTTAAAGGGGGATACATCACAATACTTGTGATCAACTTGGATATCATCACGTCGTAATATTAGCCTATGGGTCTCTTTTACTTGGTGTTTAATCCAAGAGTTTCAATAGATTGCCTAGGAAATGTGGATTTTGGCTGATTGGGAATCAGGTGAATGATATGAAGAGGGGAAATATGGTCACATTATCATTTTGGAACCCTGAGAGGAAATATAAAGAGGAAAGGTTGTCAGGATTTGTTTTGTCACATACGTATTGTCCAAACTTTAGAATTTTATTTATCAACAAATTTCTACACATTTCATCATGGCCATCTCAACTGAAATTCCACAGACCGTTGACTGGGCGGGAAAGAAGGTCCCTGTCTACCCTATGGAGACAATTGACTTTTCACGACTACTTTCTCAAGAACCAGCCGAGTTGGAGAAATTGGTAAAATGTTGTCAGACTGAAGGATTCTTCTACCTTGATCTTCAAGGTATTGATGGCCGTAGAATGTTGGAGGATCAACAAGAGACTTTACGTGTGATGGAGAATTTCTTTCAAGCTCCTATTGAAGTGAAGAATGAGTATGGACTCGTTGCTCCACATTTGGGGTGAGTAGAATGCTTCTATTTATCGTCATAATGTTGATAAAAGCAGTTATGAACCAGTTGGTTCTCGAACTGGTGTTTTGGATGATACCAAGGATGGATATGAAATGATCAAGGTAAGCATTTGGATCCGTTTGAAGTAAAACAGCTAACAAAAAAAGGTCTCCCGCGATGAAATCCAAAGAGACTCTCCACATATCCCAAAGAACATCAAAAACAGCTCTGACATCAAGGTTTTGGAAAATTCAATTGCCGGATCCAACATCATCACCAAATCGATTCTATCAGCTCTATCAACTGGCCTCGGTCTCACCGGAGCTTCTCGATTCGAAAACTCTCACCGAAACGATCGCCCTTCAACAAGTACCTTGGCAATGATGCACTACATCCCAACCAAACCAGTTGACCCAAAGAATATCGGTCATCAAAAACACACCGACATCAGTTCCTTGACCTTACTCTTCAGCGAGCAATGGGGCCTTCAAATCCGACCACCAGGAGCCAAAGAATTTGGATTCGTTGCACCGAGACCAGGTACAGCTGTTGTCAATGTTGGCGACTCGCTTCGATTTGCTAGTGGACTCACGATGCAATCTTGCATTCATAGAGTTGTTCCATTGAACCCTGAGGAGCATCGATACTCTATCGCTTATTTCCTCAGGGCCGAGGATGATACTATGTTGAAAGATAGTGAGGGGAGATATATTACTGCTGGTCAATGGCATGACGAGAAGTTCTTCGCCTTCCTTGCTTCAGCAGAGGAGCAGGCAAAGGCGCCAAAGTATTTGATTTTGGGTGGGATGAGGGAGGGTGAGCCGGTTGAAGAGGCAAAGGCAAAGGCAAATGTTGATTTGAATAAGGCCGAGGTTGAGGTGTACTAAATGTTGTATTTTTGGTGATTAGCTCATTTGTTTATTCTGAAATACTATCCGATGTTTGGTATTTTGAGCTCCGGTTTACAAAAATTTGATTCCGCGCCTTGAGTGATGTGATCTAGAGTGGGAAGTCCTTAAGTTGAAAGCTATAATACTACCACCGCTTCAGTTGGTAGGTTTATTGATGCTAACGTTCAACGTTCGGCATCTGGAAGAGGATTCCAGAGATTCCAGGATTCCATTCCATAGTGGAACCTTCCAGACAAGGTCTAAAATAGAAGCCTTCCTTCCAGAGGATCGCTCTGGAATTCCAGAGGCTCCAGAGCATATATATATAGCTTTTTGACCAATAGGAGTATAAGGATTATATATGGAGAAGTGAAAATTAGTAGTATATTACGAATTGGTACTGTATTACGAATTAGTACTATATTGTGAATTGGTATTGTATTACTATCTACTCATCCTCTGCTATAAGAATACGCTCAATCTCTTCCTCACTTAATAGTTCTAAAATCTCCTCTGTAATTATACCCCAATCGCGAAGGCATATAACCCACTTCAGCTTCTTGTCCCCAATTCTACAACGATCTCTTATAATAATACGTCCTCTATCAGAAAATACACGCTCAGAAGAGGCGGAAGTTGCTAGGATTCCAAGATAATCTCGAGCCATTTGAAACAAGATAGGGTAATTGTACTGCTTTCCAAGCCAGTATTTCATAACCTATTCGTTATCCTCTTCATTATTACATTGTAGTATATCCTTTCCCTTCTCGAATTGATCCTTCATACCACGAAGTAGTATACGAACCGACATTGCTTTAACACTAGGGCGTAGATGCGAGAAAAGGGTTCTTATCGACTCTTGTTTAATAAGGCAGAAGGGTAAATTGTTCGAGGTAATAAAGGCCACGAGAAGTTATATGTAAAGAGCGTCCTATTCTACACAAGCTTGCTCTTACTCTTCCTTCATAGTTAGAGCAGGGGTAAAGAAACCTTGAGGATTTTTACCTTACGCCTTTAATATACCCTCTTCCTTTACTGATATAGGAATACCCTTATAATAGTTAACGTAATAGGTTCGGAAACTAGCAGATCCATCAATCTTACGCTTTATACTTCTCGCTACCCAATTGTACAGCCAGGAAAGCCACAAGTGACTAGTATCTTATCAGGTTCGTCGTAGATAATCGCTCAGTTGAATAGAGGCTTCTTGCCCTTAAAGAAGTAGTTGTCGGTCTTCGAAAGAGGTAGGATAGCCTTATTCACTCGATTTTAGAAGAGAGAAGGGAGTCGTAGGCTTCGTAGACTTCGTACAGTTTGTGGACTTTGCGAACTTTGCGGAGAACGAGTAGGAGAGCTAGTACTGATACTCTTGAACGAGTAGGCGTAAGATGTGGTGGCGCCATTATAGAGGTGGTGTTGTTGACATATAGGTTAACTTAGACGAAATAGAATTAAATATAATATTAGTTTAGAGTATACCAAGACTAAATAGCGGCTTCTGATTGGTTTAACGGACCGGATTAACTAGTTTCCGGGTTATGTGATCTAGTGTTATAGAATTCCATAACACTTCCATAACACTTATAGAATTTTCCAGATTTATTTCAAATGGAAGGGAATGTTCCAGGAGGGGGGTCTGGAATGGAATGGAATTCCAGATGCCGAACGTTGCTAACGTTATCTTATTTGGTATTCCTTTTAGCTCACGTACAAATAATTATTTACTTAAATTTAAATTCAAAACATCTATGCCAGCTTCCTAGCACAACATAACCAAATGAGCTCCGGGGAATCCTTGCGCAGAAAAATCATCACCGTCACTTCTCAAATTTAAAGCAATTGTTTCAACTTTCTAGCATAATATAATAGTTTAAATGTTGATCCTTGTTCCATCAGTAGATACAAAAGACCTCAGCTTCGTAATCTTTTGGTAGACCCTCGCATACTCGCCCATGCATGATATCGGAATACCCCCGATCTGACTCGGGTTCCATGCAGTTTTCAATCTCCCTCTCAATTAACAAGCAAGCTCCAACAAACAGATATTTGCCCTTCTCAAACATCCGCAAAACCAAGGGCAATGTGAAACCCGCTATTACAATGATTATGTCACCCACTTCCGAGAATATAGGTCCCCATGATGTATTGGTATGCGAAATAATCGGGGAATCCTCTTGTGCTCCGCGAGTTTTCCATGGTGGTTGGGGACGGGTGGTAAAATCCCGAAATCTAAGCTTACAGTCTTCAGAAAACCGAATCAATGTTACGCTATCCACTCCAACAAGGTCCTCGTCTTGGGTTATGCGAGTTTGAAAGACGCCGGTAATGGTAGCCACGAAAATACCTCGCAGTCGCAAGATCTTGCATTCAAGGGGATCCAATAGTCGAGGCTCCATTTCAACGACTGGGAATCCTTTGCTGGCATTGAATTTCGTAGCACACACGATATGATAAGTTTGGACGTATCCTTGTTTCGTTGTAAAATCAGTGACCCATGAAGCGAGTTCAGAATTACTGGACACTGGCTTTTGTTCCGACTCGGCTAGAAGTAGAGGTATCATATTCTTCCTGATGAAAGCACGAGACACGATGGTGTATATCTCTTCCTTGGAAAGTCTGTAATCGACAGGAATGTCATTTCGAGAAGGGTTGTCAAATGCCATACATTGGAAAGCGTAAATCTTGTCATGAAAATCTGTGGCTGCTTGATCGCGGAATGTGATGAGGAGGCTTGGTAGGTATTGATTGAGTGGAGGAGAAGAATTTACCGCATCTCTGGTATTCGAAATGTTCATTGGAGAATCCCTTTGGTGACGAATTCCTCTCATGAGCGACGGCCAATCTTTTTCTAACGGCTTTGCCACTTTCTGAACCTCCTCATCTGTCCAATCCCCAAATCTTACTCGCAGATCCCACCTGCTTTGGTAGATTTTGAATTTTTCACACAGGCTTTCGAATGACATTGGTTTTGAATCACCCAAGTGAACGATTACTTTGTTGGTGTGAACTACCTCTTGCACAATCCATGCTCTTGACCACCAAGGATTTCTTGTAAATATATCATGACAAGATTCCCATTCAAGCTCGTATCCTGGTAAGCTGGCGAACACAGTTGGCTCTGCTGATAGTTTGTCGCAAAAGTCAATAGCCAATTGTCCGTTTGGCATTTCCCCTAGCCAGACTACAACCCTTTGAGCGCCACCAACCGCATAAATATCCCTCATTTTCGAGACCTGCTGATTTCGCTCAGCTATGTCTGACTGATTGATGCAAAGAGCATCAACCCAAAGGACCTTTGCTTGGTGAGAATCGCGAAGATGACGGAGGGCAGTTGCTAAGTTTCGAGTAACTTGATGAATTTGGCCGTGGAGGAGAATTGGTACGACGTCTGTGGAATTGCCCCATGTGTATGACAAGGCTTCAAATTTGGGATTGTTCACAAAGCCGGTGTTGAAGACTTCACACTCGATATCGGCCGCAAAATTGGGGGAGGGAAATAGCGATAGGAGTCGGATTGGATGAGCATGGTTGGAATCCAACGGTTCGTACCTGAAGGTGTTTTTTGGATTGTTCTCCATGGTGTGGTTGTTGGTCGAAGAATGTGATTGATGAGGGACTGTGTAAGCTGGGAGTGCCTCGGGTGTTACGGTAACACTTGGTATGTTGGGAAGGAACGACCAGGAGCGAAAGTCAGTGTTTTTCATATACATGTTTACTTTACTCAATCAAAACATAAGACTTACGAAAGTACAAACAATAATTACGATTTGCTCTTCCATGTAATTCTGCTCCCCAAAGTTCGATTAATTCAATTGTTCTAAAGTCCTGAAATGCTAATACTTAGCAGATCTTGTCCAGGTGCGCAGTCAAGATAGAACGAAATTTTATGGGAGGCTCGCATTCGCCGTGGTGAGGAAAGAACGACCATGATGTAATGCAGAGAAGGAGTGACCAGTCCACCCATATATTCCCAATAGTCCACGACGAAGATCCAGTACATTCACATCGTGGCTGAAGCTACCGCCGAAATACCAGCTGTCAGCAAGCCCACTTTGGCAATTTAAATAAGCGAGTATTGTTTCATTGGCAACCTACATCACTTCAACATTTGACGGCAAAATGATTCCTATACCTACACACGAGCAGCCCCAGCAAGTAGCAACCCACTCCCAGTATGATTTCCCTTTTCCATTTTCACATTTCACCAGCCTGTTTCCTTCCTCACCTCACAGCTTAAGATCTTCTTCAATAATCTCCAGGAGAGTACTCAAGGCCACTCCTCTCTCAGTAGCATCCTCCATCTTATCAATGCCTTCGAAAATTGGTTTGAACCCTGGGAATGACGCAATAAATACCTCCGCAATCTCCTCCTTCTGCTGATCTCCGCTAACTGTAGGATTGTCACAATGCTTTCCATATGCATCCAACTGTAACGCCAGCTTCTCTAGTACGGTGGCTCTAAAGCGGACTTGCTGTTGTTTCACTCGATGCGCTTCTTCTTCCCGAATTTCTTCCAAGCGTGTTACAACAATCTCCAACACATCTGTATACTTAGCCTTCCGCCTAACCTTTGTAGCTTGAATCTCCATGGCTTTGACAATTGCGCGGACCGACCAATTGGCATTGATACCGATTCCCAAACCCTTCAGCATTGCTGGGATTGCGGCAATTGTTCCCTGTTCCTGTTGGACGCGATGGTACTTTGGGTAAACCTCGACCTTGGCTATGTCTTCGAGGGCTTCTTCAAGGGCTTGTAGAGCCTGAAGAAAAAGAGGTGAGCTCACGAGAGCATGAGAGATTGCTGCGTAGTCTAAAGGGGGGGTTTCGGAAGACATGGCGGAGGAGGATAATGGTGAAGCTGAGAGGAGACTGTTCCATATCTGGACTTTAGTTAGCAGATGAAATCTTGAGTTGTTGGGTTGGCACTTACAAGGTGAAGCAGAGGCGCGGAAAGGTGACCACGCGATCGAGAGGTCAAAAGACGCGCGGAAAGGCTGTAAAAAGGCGCGCTCTTAAGGATACAGATTAGATGAACACTTACGACCCAATGCGCATAGAAGGAACGCGTTCGGGATACTTACTCTGATATGTGTGGTCGGTGGTGTGGTTGACGCTAAGGAGGAGGAACGAGGCGGTAGAAATCTTGATATCCAGTCAACCTCGAACTTTTTCGTGACAACACACCAACCTCACCTTTTCGGCTTTTTTCGATTGACAACCCCACCGGTACTTCACCTGCACCATGGAATTTACATCCATCCCCGTCAATCTCGGGATCCCCCCCATTCAATGTCACACCAAAACAACTTTCCTCCTCGCGGGGGTGGGCAACCACAAAGTCGCAACAACACCATCGACCGCCCTCTGACCCCATTCCATCCACCCTCTCCGAGGTTTCTGTATCCATACACCCCAAACGACCGTTATTCTACCCTGCAATATGGGTCACAATATCAATACAGCAACACCCCGCCACGAAATATTTGGGGAAACTCATACAATAACATTACCCCAGCATGGCAACGCAATCAAAGCAACTATAGATTACATTCTGCCGGGCTAGAGCAGATCTTACACACTGACAACATGCTTTCTGGAAACGAGGGTCAAAATCCGAACCCATACGTGACTCCATTGATTGAACACCAGGAACCCCAGCAACACCAGAAATAGCAGTTCTTTCTTGAATTTCTGCATTCCAAGCAGATTCCGTATCAACATTTACAACTACTTCAACACTTTCTACTCTTTCAGCAATTTCTATCCCGGCAGCATCAACAGTCTCAAGAGCTAGCCGACTATCTGCGCCAAAACAGTATCAAAAACCAACCAAATCATCATATGCCACCAATTATCCCAATCATATCCAAGTACGACCAAGGCGAGCCTACAAGAAAGCCCGGCAGCGCAGACATATGGTGCCCGGAGTACCCCAATTCACATTTTATGGGGCTTTGATTCCCGACTAGCGGATGCATAAAAAAGCTGCAGAAGCTGAATACAAGCCGGGCAGGCCATACTCTGCTCACCACGGTGATCGTTCTTCTGGCATCTTTTTCCGAGTAGAAGATTGCCAATCAGAGACGCAAGTCAATGCATGGCTAAGGTGGAGCGATGGGTGACAACAGGTTTCCCTGGTCCATATCAAGTAGATGTAGAACCATCAACACCAATTGTCAATACATCTCGTCCCCAATCGATTTCTCCGCAATCATGTCCTCGCCCGGAACCAGGTGACACGGATGGATTGGTCAAGCCACCACCTCCAGAATTCATTTAATGGGGCCAACTACAATTAGGAAGATCAGATGTTATTGCCGCTCTCAATGCTGACTTGGGTGGGTTTGTGGCTGTCTTGCAACGACCATAATTTGGGGGACGTTGTGTTTGACATTTCGGGCTTCAACTCGATATCGAAATAAAGTGAGTAGCACGAGTCCTTGTGAGCAGGAAATAAAGCTAATATTTGTGTACGTCATTTCAAGCAAGGGGAGGAGTTTTTTCATCTCTTTCTCTTCAACGCCTCTAAAGGTGAAAGGTCTCTAAAGAACATGTTATTTTCGCATGCATAGCAAGCTGTGCTGGAGGGCGATGAATAAACTTTTTGTTTTCATTTTGTTGTTTCCTTTGTTTCTAAGTCTCATATATTTACAGACATGTTTGGGAAGTGGTGGACTATACTTTTCTCTCACCTTCTGAAGGGAATGTGCCTCTAAAGGCCACTGCATCTAAATGTTCCAGGTTTCTAAAAACCGAACTATAGATATAACAAACTTAGCTAGTAATTGAAACGGAATAAAATAAACGTCTTCGCATTTCCAATGTTGAGGATAATGTGTGGTGCTTGGGAATTGGATCGTCTCATCTTGAGGCAGGTGTTAGTTGTAATGAATTGCTATGAAAGAGAGTGGGCGGAGTAGTGTTAGGAGAAGCGTTTCACCATTCCCTTAAGATAAATTTTACATTTAAAATTGATGAACAAGAAGAAAAAGCTTTACTTTGAGCTTACAAAAAGCTAGAACAGCACTTCCCATTTCAAAAGGTGGATTGAGTTGAGCTAGAGCTAGCTCACCGCTAGCGTTGCGAACTCGAGGATCGTCAACACCCCCAAAGAAAGTTCGCGACACCACACACAAGCACACCCGCCTGGACCTTTTCGACCCTTCACCATTGATACCCTCACAGGAATACTTAAATCGCATTCCAATTCTTTCGATCTCGCGATCATTCAAATGTCATACAATCGCAACGTTCGCCCGCCTCCTTTAGGGGGGACTGGGGACCAAGATAATCGCAACAACAACAATTCTGGCCCTCGTCATCCTCCACCCCCACCTCAAAATTACCCGCCGCCTCATCACCGAGGAGCTAGTAGTTCAAACAATCCTAGGGTAAACCCCTTCAGTCCTCAAAACCGGCAAATCAACAACACCATGGCCACAGGATGGCAAAACCAAAACCGCAACCTCAACATGCCTTCTGCCAATAGAGCGCCAACTTTACACAGCAGCGATAGCATGCTTCCTGTACCTGGGGGCCAGACTCGAAGCCTCTACTTGCCTACTCCAATGAACATGGGCCAAAACAACCTCCCAGCTCCCAACCCATACGCATATGGGTACCCTCAAAACCAACAACGGCAATTGCAGCCATCCCAGCAGCCCTCATCGCTCCCAGAAGCACAACAACTTTGCCAAAATATGCAACCTTCCCCGGCTATCACTGGAATGCCTTATAACAGCGACCAACTTGGTGGAAACATGGCCCTCTTCAATGAATTCATGCATTTGGTAGCAGTGCGGGAAGCCAACCCCCAAGCTACCTTTCATATTGTTATCCCGCCAGCTGCCGCCCAACAAACTACCACCCAACAAGCCGCCGCCGACCCTGGACAGCCCGAGTGGGCAAAAAACAAGAAAAATAATCGGCGTGGACGTCCTCGCACCGGCAAAAAGAAGCGAGGTCATGAGGAGGTTTCGGAATCAGGGGACGAGGATGAACTTCCCAAAGTGCATCCCAAACTCCGATATGTTCAAAATATGAAGCACAAAGAGAATTTCGTAAAGAAAAAGCCAGAGGAGCTTAACTGCTCTCTTTGCCACGAAAATGGGCATCACTGCAAATATTGTAATCGTCCTCCAGGACCAGAAGGCATAAATTGTAAGTAACTCTTTTCCCTTGCTGCCTTCAGCACTAATATTTCGCAGACGCATGCCCAAAATGTGGCATCAACACTCACATCATCGATGACTGTCCCGAAATGCCCAGCAGAGCCACACAGAGAGACAAATGGGAAAAGGAAATGGCCCACTTGTTGGTAAAGACATGCATCAACATGGTGCCATTTGCCACGATTACCGACATTCGCACCCTCAACTATTTCCAAAAACAAGGTCGCTTCCCATTATCCCCGGCAGAAGCAAAGGCTCGGAACCAGGCAGGGGAATTCGAACAATACAGAGGCGAGGACAACGCTACAACGAGAGCACACACATATCAGCCGGATCCAAGATGGGGAAACGGTACAATGCTCCAGGAGTATCCCATCGGTACTTTTGCAATGCCCGCCACTCAAAATGCAGCTTCGTCAAACGAAACACCAAAGGCTCCCACCGGTGCTGTCGATATGGAGGAGGATGACTTGATATCGTTTTCGTCTGGGTGAAGGACCTGGTGGACATATAACCCTGCTTGTTCGAGAGAATCTACACATCCCTCTGAGAGGGTGATGATACGTTTGAAATGTATCGGATTGACTGAGGTTTTTGAAAGACCGGTCATCTCATAGGACTTGCATAAGGAAGAATGTTTTTTTGTACACACAGAAGAATAAAAGGAATTTGTTGATGAGATGGCTTTAATTGCGTGACATGTCGTTGAGACTAAGTTATTACCTAAGACTGAACCCCTTTTACAAATACGAGATAGATGATCGTCCCATTTCCCAGATCCCCGAAAAGCGGGACGACCTCAGACTATTATATACTTCCTGATTCTACACCACCACGGTGTCACAATTTGATATTCTTACCTTTGGGGTTGAGACGAGAGGTTATTGTGCAAGGCAGGGTGAGTTTAAGTCACGGTGATTGCATTCGAGATGGCGGTAAACTATTGTATTCTCTACTGATGAAAGCTTCTTTTTGAAGCAAGAACTCAGATTTAACTCATTTAAAAGCGTAAACTCATTTAAGAGTGTAATTCCACCCTCAAAGGGTGTAAACTCATTTTTCAGAGTATGATATAACCCTCGAAGGGTGAACTGAGTATGCAAATACAAAGAAAAGAATAAAAGAAATTGTGAACCATTAAGATCCACCAGCATCACAGCCCCTTCTCCACCTCCATACCAGACTCATTCCCAGTCTTCTCAACCTTGTCATCCTCTTCTTTAATTGTTGTTTGGCCAGGAACAACATGCTTATCCCCATTGTTTTCTGTTGCAATGCTGCACTTCAGAGGGCAAGAGTAAAAGACTTGAATTCCATGACCTGCTCTACAAGAGTACAAGGCCTATATATATATAACTTTGTAGTAGTAATTGCCGCATCTATTTACTGGAAAACTCTTCTTCGGCATGCCCGACGGGCATACCGATATCTCCTTAAGTGGCTTGATATAACAGATATCACCGTACCTATCAACATTTTCCACCTTTTGCCCGGCTGTAGCAACCGGCTTGTTGTCCTCATCGTGTTATCTTCGTTATCCACATTCTCCTCATTCTCTTCATTGTTTTAATCTTGCGCGGCAGTATTGTAATCGTTTCCCACGTTTTCCGCCTCTTGCCCGGCAATTGTAACCGGCTTGTTATCGTTCTTCTCGTTCTTGTAATCTTGTATGGCAGTCTTGTTATCCTTTCCAATATTTCCACCTCTTGCCCGGCAGTAGGAACCGGTGTGTTCCTCTTATTGTCAAACTTATTGTCTTCCTCTTGCTCATCATCGTTTGTTTTCCCACTTATTGTCCCCCTCTTGCCCGGCAATATGGACCGGCTCGTCATCGTCTTCTTTCCTCCTCTTTCTCAGCCTCTACCAATCTCTCATTGCAGTCTCTGTTGGCTTGATACCATGTCTGCACTGGGTTCCAATCCCAATCTGCGAAATCGTGTGGGGCAACACCAGCCTCGGCCAGTCGTTGTCGATATGGTTTGACAGCGGGGACGCGTCTCCTATGGTGACCCTGTTCACGTGAGAAGACCAGTCATCGAAGCTACAACGCTAGCGCCTTTTTACCAACGTTGCTTTCACAATAACTAGAATCCGTGAAAGAAACTTTTCAATTACTCAAGACCTCTCTCGCCGTAAGTTGCACAGTGACCCTTGAAAAGCCTTGAAGGGTTATTTTCTGGCCGCGCTCTTCTGCGTTCACTCTATTCGGGAAGAGGAACGACTGGTAACGCGAACGCGTGTTCTGTAAGGATGACTCTCGTGTAATGAGGAAAGACTTCGACAAATCTATATGAGAACCTGAAGTTATAAGCATTAATCTTCCGTAAGAATGGCTCTTGACTCCCAAGCAAAATTTCAACCTATGTAGTAGGTTATACTCGGGAAGGGAACCATCATATCAATCGAGTATATATCATAATCTTCAAACCAAAGTTAAGACAACGAGATCCTGTTATATCGTAACTGTTGGTTTGACTTGGTGGTCAATAGCTTGATGCAAAAAGAGTATATTATCGTTGTAACTATCGTTGATGCATACCGAGTACAGTCTGTACTCGGTTCTACTTAAATACCTGCCCTCCTCGTTAAGCGAGAAGGGCACGTGGAAGTGCTAACCACTTGTGTATACCGACAGTAACTCTATAAAAAGGAATTTAGTATATTATACTAGCTGCGTTTATATAAGAAAACTAACTAATCTAGTATATTTCATTTACTAATTAACATATTAGTTAATAAAACACTAGATTTATTAATTTATTAGACTTTATAGATAAATAAATTTATCTACTAATAATTATTTAACAAGACCATTTCTACTTTTATTATAAAAGAGTCTTAACTATAATATTCTTAAATCTTATAAGATTTATATATACTACTATATATATTTCTAAAACTAGACTGAAGTAAATAAGGAATTATTTCCTAAGAGTTAAGTTTAATAGTTAATCTTAAATCTTTACCTAATATACTATAGAGAAGAATAGCTAAAAGGAAATATCTTTAAGATTAGTAAGAAGAAGATAATATAAGGATATTAAAGAAAGGAAAGGAGAGTAAAAAGAAGAGTAATAAGAGAGGTCTTAAGATTAAAGAGAAGGAGAAGGTAGAAAAGGAGATAGAAAAGAGAGTAGAAAAGGAGAGAGTAAATTAGTTAGAAAAGGGTAGGCTATTCTATAGTAAATAGTCTATTAGTAAATAAATAAATCTATTTATAAAGTCTAAGAAATTAGTAAATTCTTTAATATATTAACTAATAAGTTAATTAGTGAATAAAACATACTAGATCTCGGTTAATTAGATAAGGCTTAGGCCAAACCAGAGGCCGACGATGTGGAATCAGTTGAACCACTCTATTTTTATCAAGAACTCATCTGGAATTTCGTCCAGGGAGAGGCTTACATGGCCTCCTTTCGTAGATATCTTCACTCCCTCTCTTCGCTAAAATTTCAAAGCTCGTATAGACGTACGACGAATGACACGAAGTAAACCTCGGTGGTGTATACCCTCTATATGGGAATCTAGTTGTCTATCAGGTTGGAATGAGCAGCTGCCAGGATGTACCTAATCTTTTTGAACATAAACCTCTTTCGTGAGGTCCTGTTTCTGAAAATATATTCATAGACTTTAAAGATTCAGCGCGCGATACGATTCCTCCACCATCTCTCCCTCTCATCCTAATACTTCACCGTCCTACTTTGCCACTCATATTGTCACCACCGCAGACCACCTAAGCCTCGCAAGCCAGTGTTCTCGCGACGTCAATTCACACCCGGAGAAGGCTTGCGTGCTTTCGAAATCTGTAGGAGGAACAGGGTAACGTAATAGATTAGGTTACCGTGTATAGATAAGCACAGGGTAGGTCAAGTGATCGTTAAATCACGTTTCTATGGAATCGGTAGATAAGTATAATTAAAAGACTTAAAATTGACTTGATTTCTAACTATAAGAATAGTAGAGAGCTATATATACTTCTAGGATAAGTACTAGAAGCTTCTATAGCTTACAAATATAATAGTTACTAGAAGATTCTAAGGATCACGTGTTTACGTAACCGAGAACGTAACCGAATCTTCTAGACAACACTAGAAAGAACTAGTATAGACTAAGGTTTAAACCTAAAGCCTATTAGTAAGTAAGGTAATTATTACCTAATACTAACAAAATCCAGCAAAGAATTTACCCTTTCCTTATCAAAGTCTGCGAACATTTTCTCCATGACTTGGTCGATGCTGGTACATCTAAAGCCCAACGAGAATACATCCGATGGCATTCCCGAGTTGGCCAAGCTGGAAATATCTTCTACCAGTTCTTCTCCCACTGAAGGAGAATTTCTACCGACCCTCGCAACCTTCGCAGCTGGAACCCCCTATCACCTTCCAGCAACCCTTGACTTCAATCGCATAAGAACCATCATTTCTGCGAAGCGCTCAGCATCAGAAGATCATCTTTGGGCACTGAGAGAAGATCCTGGTTATTTCTCCGAAACAGTCGTGGATTGGGGTGAACACAGAAACGACCGTCTTCTTGACTCCAACGGAGACCCACATCCGACTGGCCCTCATACAATGGACCTCTGAGAATGAGTAGTCAGAAGTATCATCGCCGATGCATATAGTGGATTCATGAATTGGGATCTTGGGATCTCTTACTACGCCATGTCGACCGTTTAATCGTTTTGCAGAACAAATACAAGGATCAGCTTACGAAAAGGAACTCCCACACGAGTATTTGATTGCTGTTCTCAAGTTTAGACAGCTGTAAGTTTTTATGATACGCATCACCGGATATCCAGTCCATCTGTTTAGGCTCCAAATCGGATGTGAAAGTCCTATCTTTAGGTTGAGAAATATCCAGTCATCCCCACCTTTAAGAAATTACTTTAACAGAGAACCACAGTGGCCTGGCACTGTGAACATGTCATTTCAGCCACGTAACCCAAAGGATCCGTTTTTTCATAGACCATGGGGACTTTTGATCTTGATGTGGGATGCGAAGCAGAGAAATCTGTTTGCTTATCAAATATCATTGATACATTCGAGCAACTCATGCAGGATCCCAAGAAAAAGAAAAAATTATCTCCTTATATGCTGGATATATTATCCGACCTTAGTGTACTCACGAAATCAATAGGTGAAATCGACAACTATCAACCATGGGGTGAAACGTGCGATGAAGAGGAAGTTGTACGTATGCTCCATTTTAACACGTTGGACCTCTAATTAACATCTATAGAAACACAAAGAGGTTAGGTCGGTTGCCATGGAAGCTCGATACCAGATGGAATTTATGGATCAGATGGACGATATTTTGAGACTTCCCGAAGGACTTACACCTTACGCTATGCCGGATAAGGGGAGGTTCTTCTATCTGGTCAATAAAAAAAGAACCAAGCAGACCACAGAAGCAATGATCAATGCCGAAGACAATCTCGATCTCTTCTGGAAAAAATTCGACTCCAACTGGAGAGCTAATACTCGGAAGAATATTGATGCCAGTATGGGAGATCATGAAAGAAATTGGCACGAACGGAACATTGGGTTGAACCAACTAAAAACAAGACAAAAACTGAAGTTTTTGGTAATGAAAACAAGGAGGCTAAAGACTGGACCACGACCGAAGACGACAAGATCCCAGACCGTAAGAAAAGGTCAAGACAAAAGGTGCCTCCACCGATACTACAGTGAGTTGCGAGTTAAGCTTGAATTTGCCCACTTTTTTGTAAACCGAGCTTTTTGAGATTTTCCCCCTTTTTAGGCACTCTTTTACCTATTAATTAATAACAACATATGATATACTATTTATAAGAACAGGAAAGAAGAGGCTTATATCTCCCCTTGTACTCTATAAACTTTATAGGACAAAAACAGACAATTTTATATCTGTCTTGATTTTTATAGGGTCTTGGCATAGCCTGTCGACCTTACAGGGGGTAGTGAAATTTTTTTTCAAGAAAAGGGGTTATTTTAAGAATTATTTATCTTTTAGTTTACTTTTGTTATACTTACTTTAAATTGATAAATTATATAGAAGAGAGATAATTAGATATAGCACTGCTTTCTAGCTAGGCCTCGTCTCTTTTAGAGTACTTGTATTTTCTGTCTTCTAAAGAAAAGAGGGAGAAAGCCTTAATAAAAAAAGCTTAACTCGCAACTCACTGTAAACCCCTCCCCGGCCCGGCAGATACTAGTAAGGAAACCAAAGGATCCGACCACCAACCGGACGTACAATTTAAACTCAACCGTCGCGGTCTTAAGGTAGTCAATACCCTATTTTTTGTACCAAATCAAAAAGATCCCCCTCGCGAGATACCTTGGGCAGACTCCCTTCAGGTAATGGCTGGTACTGGCTTCACGATACAGAAACCTTATGGGTCTATCTGGCAATTTAATCCTTCGAAATTGCACGCGCAGAGAAGTATTCAATTCCATGCACCGCATCCTGGTGTCAAGATTCCTTTTGTACATAATTGTCGTATGGGCCGACGCTTGATGCGGGCTTATGGGTGGCATGGCGGGATGTTTAAATCAACATAGATCGTTGATTTATATTGAGGGAGAGTTTGGATAGCGGAGTTGGGTATTAACATGGGGGAGTTTTGGATTTGTGTTTTGGGATGTGTGTTGTAGGTTTACTTGCGATTTTAGTCGCTATGTAATAACAAGATCTGGAGTTTTGTTTTGAATACATTGTTAGGCTTGGGTATATATCACTACTCCTATAGATCATTGTCTCTATATAACCCCTTTGAGATATATATCCTAACTTTCAGTCGATCTGCGGCATTTGTAGCGTTGCGACACAAGCAAGGAAAAATTAAATCCTATCTCGCTACAGTGCGCATCACGATTCATGCACCTTTTTACTCGCTCTGGGTGGTTTTCTCATCGATCACATTGCGCCTTTCCTCATGGAATGATGAAGGCTTTTGTTTGGGGAAGGGTGGGAGATCTGAAGGGTGGGGCGGTTGCTAAAGAAGGAAAGAGCGATATGTCACCCCGTCTCTCGGAAGTCAATCCTTAGCCTTAAAATTTGAAGTTTTAGATAGATCTCGTCAAGGAGATAAGTGTTCTGGTTTACTGTTGTTCTTTAGACTGCCTATTGTAGCGAAGAAAGTTGCTTTAGTCAACACGAGTCTTCCTTCTCCTTAATTAATGGCTAATAAACATCATTGAAAGCTGAAATACTCGCGGGGGAGATATGCCCCTTGAGAACTAAGATACCCTTTTTTCAATCATCCTCTTCCTGGGGTTATTCTTCTGCAAACTCGTCCTCTTCAAATTCGTCCTCTTCAAATTCATATTCTTTAGATTGTTCTTCTCCCCATCCTTCCTCTTCATATTCCTCCGCATCAGTATCTTGCTCAAGTTCTTCTACCGTCAATTTTCCTCTAAGATGATCCCCAATAACAAAATGACCTTCCCGCTCAGCCAAGTAAGCCGCTCTCTTGGATGGACATGCACCGGCATTGAGTAGAAGTTGAACCATATCGAGATGACCGTTCTCAGCTGCTCCCTCTAAAGCCATCCTACCTTCTCTTTTCGCACCGGCAGCGTTTGGATCGGCTCCTCTCTTAAGTAAAATCAAGGCAATTTTAATGTGTCCCCTTATGGCGGTACACTGGAGAGCTGTTATTCCTTCTAATTGGGCCGGTGATGCATTTATATCAGCTCCATTTTCGAGTAGAAGATTGATAGTCTCAAGGGAGAGGTCCTTTGAGTTTACAGCTGACTGAAGTGGTGTCCTGCCGCGATTTTTGTGTGCGGGTTGGTTTACGTTCGGATTGTATTCATTCAAAATTCGAAAGACTCTGTGGTCAATCGAAGCCGAGTACTGAAAAGAGCTCAATGTTCCTATGGAGTTCAGATAAGACGGCTCATCGTTGACATTCGCCCCAGATGCTAAAAGATACTCGATAGTCTGGCTGGAGGCACTTTCTTCACGGGTCCCGTGGTAAGCCCTCAATGCTAGTTGCAAAGCAGTGCCACTTCCAGGCCATGCTTCGGCATTTACGTCTGCCCCGCGGGAAATGAGATGTTTGACATGACTTAAATCTTGCCTGGCTGCCGAGAACTGGAGTTCCCGGTGCAAAAATAAACTGTCGCCTGTTGTTAAATACATCTGGGTAAGAAACTGTTGGAATTTCATTTGGTCTGAAGATGAGATGCGAGGAGGACAAGAATCCGTTGGCCACCCGAAGAAATCGCAAGGAAGATGGATGTAGCAAAGGTATGAATCTATGCCCAAGGGAGAAAATTTAGCTTTTGCTAAGAACAACGCAGCAGAGAAATTGTTACTTGTGATTGCTGTTTCAAGGCATTTCTCTCCAATTCCCATCAAACTTCCGCGATACACGGCCAAAATTACAGACAAGACGTTGCCCTTCGTAGTTCTGGAGCATGAAAACTGGTCCTCTAGTATGTTAAATAGGCAGGTGGGGTCAGCACCGTTCTCAACAAGAACGGTGGCTTTTTTGATATCATTTTGACTTGCAGCAAATTGCAATTCAAGCTTGGCCTGTTCTGGTTCGCGGGGGGGAAATTCAATTCCCCCATGCTCTCTTAAAGACAGCTCGATTTCTGAATGGCCAAGGGTATGTGCAACCTCCACCGCAGAGGTTCCGCTTTCGCTGAATACCAATGCGTTAACTTCAGCCTTACAGGAAAGTAGATAGTCGACTATGTGTGCGTAGCCTCCTTCCACAGCAGCAACAAGGGCGTTCGATGGAATGAGTTCGACAAAATTATGCTCGTTCCTATCATCGAATAGTGTACCGAAACTTATCTCACTACTCGCATTCACATCTACTCCTGCTTCTATCAATTGTTTGATAATTTCCATATGGCCATTTTGAGCTGCGTCACGTAAAGGGACCCATCTGTACTTCTCCGTTCGTAACTCATTTATCACAGAAGGGCGGGTGAGCAAAATGGACAGTATCTTAGCAGATCCCAGGAACGCAGCATGAGGTAGTTCATTTGAACTTCCTGGTCTCTTTATTCCTGATTGGCGTTGGTAAAAGTCTGCACCAGCCTCCCGAAGTAAAGAAACCAGTTTTGCGTCTTTACTGAGGAATGCATAAAACAGATTTGACGGAACAGTTCCATCGTTGGGACAGGTACCCCAATCAAGAAAAAGTTTCACCATTTCAATGTTTCCATCTATCGTTGCTTGTCTTAGCGGAGTTGTCCGTCCACGGGATATCCCATACCAGTGATACGCGTCAACCTTTGCTCCGGCTTTTAGAAGAAGTGCTGCCAATTTGGCATCATGGGCAGCACCTAAGTGGGTTGTGAATTCAAAAGGTGATGAATAAGGTTGTTCATTGATATCTTGATGGTTACAAACAATTTCGTGGAGCAAGTTACTGACAATGTGAATTGCATTGAGTCTGACGGCGTCATATAGTCGAGTCCCAGGATGGCCAGAATATATATTTCCATGGATATCAGCGTCGAGTAGTACAACTCCAGCTTCATAATGATGCACATTTATGGCTGTGTCAACCATGGCTGCGAAAAATGCTCGTATTGTGGGAAGCGGAATTGAAATCATTCTCTTCAATACATCGTGTTTTTGACTGACGACCCAATCCAGGATTGATACTTGTTCTCCCAGCCACAGCATTGAGTTTGACGAGAAATACATGAGTAAGTTGAGGAATTCCATCACGGAAGCCACATCTGAAGGTCCGGTAAGTCTCTGAACGACGAGATCCAGGTCCCCTGTATTTCTTTCCAACATTAAAGTGCGTAATGCAGCTTGGAGTCTTTCAGGAATGTTGCCTAAGTTACTTGGAATTGAGACTCTTCCAAATATATTGGAATACAGCTCATGCAAGATTTTGTTCGGTAGCGGTTCGATGATTCGTCTTTCAGGGGATGCGATATCAAGCTTCCATAAAGTGTCTTCATCTACATCGTAGCCGTTGAATTTGAAGAAAGATTCGGAATAACTTTGATGCTCAGTGGTTTGATCTAACAAACCGAGGATAAAGTTTGTATCTGCTCAGAGAAGCGTTAGGCAATATAATCGAGGGAAGGATTGCTTGCATCTGACATACCTTGAGATTCGACGAAATCTAGGTAGCTGAAGTAAGGGAGGTTACGTATGGGGACTGTCTTGCAGAAATTTACTGGAAATGGTGATCGAGAGGACGACACATCTACTTCGACGAGGGGGCGTGGATTTTCTATTACGCCACAGAACTTCGGCGACGGTAGGAATTGGATTGGCTCTTGGGGAGCGTCGAGCGTTTGGCCATGAACTTGAGTTGAAAAGGTTATTGATAAATCAAACCCCGTAAGCGAGATGTCTGGTGAGGGGGAGAGAAACGTTCTTTCGTTGCCTTGTTCAATGGTTTGAACCGGCACGGAGATGGGTTGAACAGGATAGTCATGTGATGCAGGGTAATGCGAAGCCACTTCTTGGAAATGCTGTGGAGTTCGAACAGAGATCCCTTCTGGTGTTGGCGGGCCCGTATCTATAATTTAATTCTTGTTAGTTAAGCTTTCAATAAGCGACATATAAGGCCTCACCATTGATTACATTGCAGATGGCATTCAACTGGCTTATGCTATACCGAGTAGCCTGTTTCTTGATTTTCTTCTCTATCTCGACACCATACATTTTAACTTGGGTGTCTTTTCCGAGGTCTTCTCTTCCGCGTTTTCTCTTCAGAACAAACTTCCATTCGTCATTGGTAAGATTTTTATGACAGTTCCATTCTTTAAGTTTCCGTTCGTATTGATTCTTACTATTTCACGTTATTCTGATGTAAAATGAGGCTGAGAAAACCAGATGAAAAAGGAATGGTGATGCACCTTGCAATGAAATTGTGCTCTTTTTGCATGTGTTCCATCAAATTCTTAAGTGTCTGATTAAAATATATTCGACGGATCGTATCTTTGTGGGCGTTCCACGCATCCTCAGAAGGGGCGGGGACTGGAGGGCCAGGGCGTGGCATCGTGGAAGTTGATGAGCTTGCTTTTACAAAATTCGGAAATCGATGGATCGAGGCAAGGGTTTGGAATTGCGAAAGTGTTGGACTGTGTGTCGAATTTCGAGCAAATAAAGAAAATCCAGAAAAGAGAAAAAGAAATGTTTAAAGAGTAAACGAGGCTATGAAGGTTGACAGCTGAAAGCCCTCTGCCTGAGGCTTCGCTAGGATGAGGGGTGAGAAGTACACCTGATTGGATGTCCTGGGCGTGTTGTGATTGGAAGTTGCCAGAATCTCGCACATGATTGTACCTTTTTGTAGAAACTAATTAGCTAACTGTTAGAGGAAATGATAATTGGCTCTTACCTATGGTTTCTTCGCTGGGTTTGGCAAAGCCGGTAGAAGGCTTCGTCATGGCCTTTCGGCGACCACTTGGGGGCGGCTACACGCCTGGAGTGTCTGTATGCTGATTTTTATATACCGGCGGAACCGATTTCAAATCATGAGCTCCCTTCAACGAGTGCAGAGCAGCTTTGATATGCCACTCACTCATTCCTTCCATGTGTATCCAGTTGAAATCATTACCCAGCGCCTCTTGCATCCAGCCATTATCTCGGGTATACTGATAGAATTCGGCAATAAACACTCGACCGAGCTTTTCTATTCGATCTTGTTTTTCGTGAAGACGGAGCTCTTTGAATTTGTCGATGGTCATTTCCTTTTGGAGGTGATGTTCCACAAAGAGATTCCTAGCTGCTAGAAAATTATCCCATCTCCAGTCCTTGTGGCCAAACCATCAAGTTGTTCCAATAGCAACATTCATAGCATGTTGTACATCCCCTTTGGTGGCCTTTTGTTTTATGCAAATTTTTCCATCCATGATGCTGGGAACACTGCCTACCGATTTCGAAGGCTGGGGTGGACAAATCGTGAAAAGGGGCGTGTAGACGAGGAGTAGAGTTTTCCGGCAAGAAAGCTGATGGGATTGAATTCTCTTCCTTATTCGGGTGCTGGTATGCACGTAGAGTTGAAATCTCCATCCCCAAAAGTTTCTTAATGATTCCATTTCTACCTAAGCTCGGTTGGTCACACAAGACACGTGATCCTCATTGTCTGAAAGTAATTTTGTTAGCAGCGGACAGTATAATAATACAACTTGAATTACTCTCAAAACATTCTTGACTTATGGTTCAAAAAATGGACCTAAGGTGGAGAATATTCAAACCGAGACACGTGATGTAAGGGGGGGAGGCGCCATGGAAGTAAGCTTCCGTCATCCCCTCCCAAAATCCCAAACAATTCCCCCGACTTACATATATGATCAACTCAAGAATCGCACCCCTTATATCCCTCGCACTCAGCCCGATGCAACTACGTATCACTATATTGAAGTCGGGCAACTCTGAAGGCACCAGCAATCGAAAATGATCCAGCAATCGAAAATGATCCTCTGCAGCGCGGGTCGGGGAAACATTGTCCCCTTCTTCACGAGTCGTACAGCAAATTATTACCCGCATTTCTCACTGGCTGTTATGTTCGATGTCACACGAAATATATGCGAAGATCCTAGCGATGGAGGGCAACCTTTCTCGCCAACGTTCAATTGGTTGGTGAGAAGTCATGGAATTATCGAATGATATGTATAAAAGCGACTGACTGCGTGTCTGAAGAACCAGGTTTTTCTTCAATTGAATTTTCGTCGTTGAATTCATTTGCTAGAGATGGCTATCCGGGCAACAGCAATGTTTTTTTACCTCCTTCAATTTCTCGGGTACGCCTCATCTTTATCCTCCTCTCGACCACAATGTAAAACGACCCCAGGCTCCAAAGATTGGCCCAATGACAGAGAATGGGCAAGCTTGAACCGCTCCATTTCCGGACATCTCATCAAGACAACTCCACCTGGTGCAGTCTGTCACCCAGATCAATCAACATTTGACGCCCTAGCCTGTCCAGCAGTCATAGTAGGCTGGAAGACATCAGTTTGGCATACCAACAATCCCGTCAGCTCAATACAGGATAACTGGAATAACGACACTTGTCTTCCGAACTCGATAGCCCCTTGTAGTGGAGATGGATATCCGATTTATGTTGTTAATGCTACTTGTGCCGAGGATGTGAAGAAGGGGATTGAGTTTGCGGGGAAGAATAATATTCGGTTGGTTGTTAAGGGGACTGGTCATGATTATTTGGGAAGGTATTTAACCTCATTTTGGGAAATTTGTTCCCTATATTTCAATCCGCTTGAGGACTAACAAAATCTATCAGATCATCGGGTCCGAATTCCCTCTCAATTTGGACTCATAATTTAAGGGGTCTTACATTTCACGACGGATTTCAACCGAAGAAATGTAAATTCTTCATCGATGGTCATTCCATTACAGCCGGAGCTGGTACTCAAATGGGTGAAATTGATGAACAGGCTCATCTTCGAAATTTAACTGTTACTTCCGGGGGTGCTCAAACTGTCGGTGTAGGTGGGTATCTAACTGGCGGTGGGCATGCAGCACTAAGTTCAACTTATGGCATGGCCGCTGACCAAGTCTTGGAAATGGAAATCGTAACTCAACGTGGAGATATCTTGACAATCAACGAATGTCAAAATACCGACCTTTTTTGGGCCATGAGAGGTGTAAGTTATTTTTAACTTTTTAGAAATAACAATTAATGATTTACCAGGGAGGCGGTTCAACCTTCGGCGCCATAACCTCAGTAACCATCCGAGCCTACCCATCAACACCCTACATTTCAACCCTATTCTTCCTCACCACCGCCCCTGGTTCCCAGGATTTCTGGACAGCAGCAGCAAGACTCATCTCCCAATTTCCCGATCTAGACGCACAAGGAATCTCCAGTTACCTATACGTAGCGCCAAACTTCACATCCCAAGGTTTCAACATCTCCGTCCCAGTAGACGTCATCTACGGCCTCTTCCACATCTCAGTTTTCTCCCCGCAAAACACATCTTCCTCCCTTGCCGCTACTTTAGAAAACTTAGTTGCGAAAACCACAGCTCCTTTTCCACCTGGGCAGTTTATTCATGTAATTCCCACTCCGACTGTGTATGACGATTTCTGGGGTTGGTATAAAGATAACAATGGGCCTTTGAGTGGAGGAGGAGATATCCTTCTTGGGTCGAGATTGTTGGATGAGAAGGCTCTTACTAGTAATATTACGAAATTGGCGGAGACGCTTGAGATTGCTTCTGGGGGACCGAAAGGGGGAGGTTTGAATTTTGGGCTTGGTGTTTATCTTGTTGGGCCTGGGGGGAAGAGTACGAGGAAGGTTGTGCCTAGGGGTGGGGATAGTCCGGCGACGACGACTTGGAAGAGGGCTTTGGTTCATGCTGGTATGTTATTTTCCTCTGTTTGATTGTGTTCTTGAAATAATTCCCACCCCCTTTTTGAATTGTATGAGGGAGAGGGGAAATTCTGACCTGGAATAGTCTTCGCAGTCCCCTTCCCACCCCATAACCCGGCTGCAAAAGCTCAAGTCAAGAATGATATCGCAAATATCTACACCAAAGCATTACGAGATCTAGCTCCTGATATGGGGGCGTACATCAACGAGGTATCTTCCCCTCTCGCTACTCTTCTAACTTCTGTCTTCTGTACTCTACTAACAACATGAAAAGGCAGATGCTTATGAACCAAATTTCCAAACTACCTTTTGGGGAGAAAATTATCCGAGGTTGGCGAGAATCAAGAAGGAAGTTGATCCCGAGGATGTGTTTTGGTGTTCGCCTTGTGTTGGGAATGAGGGGTGGACTGAGGATGGGCGAGGTGGGCTGTGTAGAGTTTGAGGGAGGAATGCGGGGTTTGGCGAATGTGTATTTTGAGTTGGTGTTATGTGGAAGTGTTTGTACTGTCTATTTAGTTTTAAAAAAGCCGCGGCGTAGTTTTGGTCTTATTTCCGCTAGGTATACTCAAATATACAGAAGGTGGGTTGGCTGACATGGAATGACGGTACACACTCTTATATGGATTGAGACGAGATTATAATTACAAAAGAACTTTCAAGTCCAATGAGTTATCTAACACCTTTCCCCAAATTTTCCACTTCAAAAAGTAGGTACTCTACTTCACTTCAACAACGTTACAAAAGTGAGTTTCCCCACAATTGTAGCATTGGCAGTAGGATCAACCAAAGGCGTCAAATCACCACTATTCGAAATAACCAACTTCCATCCCTCCGCCCCCTTCTGCCAAATCACAGCCGTGGGGTCCAAAAGCGCGGTACTATTTCCCCCACCAATAAGAATCTCAGGCACAGCCAGAGTGCCATTGATCGCCTTGCCATCGACGAAACTGAAAGAACCTCCATTAGCTTCTGCGAGGAACAAATCGCCATTTAATTCGTTGACAATGAAATCATCGATTGGAGTGTTGTTGATGATGATCTCTGGCTCGCTGACGAGTGTTGCTTCTTTCCCGGATACTTTTGCGCGGGCGATGAATTGATGGTTGGTGTTTGAGAAGTAGAAATAGCCTCTGGATAGTTTGATGCCGTTTACGCCGAATCTTATGGCTGCGATGTCTGGTTTGAGGAGTGGGTGGTCGAGGTAAGTTGTTAACGAGAGGGTGTCGGTGTTAAATCGATATACGATGCCATCGAATGTATCTGCGATCAAAACATATGGCGTATTCGGTATGGTGATCATCCCATTTGGCTGTGCGAGCTTCTCGAGAGTTGCGATTTCTTTGACGATTGGCTCATTGCATGAATCGAAAGATAAACGGTGGATAGCGTAAGATCCAACAGTTGGTTCGAAGGTTTGGAAAGAGAAGTTTCCGGTGATGAGGAAGTACTCATCAGGGTTCGAGGATTCACTTATGCTGGAGATACCGGTTGCGTTTTGGAAGGTGTAGATGAGTTTTGGGGTTGAGTTGGCAATGGGTTCTACTTGGAAGATGTGTGGTTCTGAGGCGTAGCTGACTGCTAGGATGGCTCCTGATGGTCGGAGTGCCATGTTTTCAATCTCGAGTCTTTTTGGGAAGTCTTGACTGGTTTCGACTTGGATTTTGAGAGCTTGAGAAATGAGGGGGAAGAAAGCTGCAACGCAGAGACTGATAATGGTTTTTGAAAACATTCTAGAGGAATTCTGGGAGAGACAGAGAGAGACAGAGAGAGATAGAGAGAGCAGAGTGTGCTTGAGGATGGTACTTTCGGAAAGAAAATAGGACTTTATATGAGCCGCATCTTCGGATATAATGGGAAATGGAGCCTATCATCCGTTGAAAGGCGTAGGATGTAACAATGTAGCTAAGGGGGCCCGTAGAGATAGGTTGAAGGGGCGGAGGAAAGAAAGTCCTGTAGGTCCGACCCCTGTCGAAATTGCGTACTAGTGTGTGTTAGTAAGGATGCTGCCTACTTCTAAAATTAAGAGGCTTATATGGTGGAGTATAGAAAACTATCACCTCGTAAAAGGACGTCCCTCAGTTGATGAGTAACATTGGTTGAAGCGTAAGTTTAAGTGCTCCGATATCGGCTCCGTGCCACCGAAGAACGGAACAAACTCGGCCCGAAATAATGGGGTTGAGATGGAATCGCGAATCGACACCACGTCGGAACCTCCACTCGCACTCACACCAAAGCTCTCTCGACCTATATACTCAATTAGGCACTGGGTAGAGTATGGAATAGCGCTCTTCATCCTCGAGATGTCTATCTCCCCCTTCTCTCTCTCGACCCCGTGCATTCAACATGCTCAAGCAAGCGTCTTCAGCAGTAAGTGCTCTACTCAACAATAGAGCCGAGATCTCAAACATCTGCCAGAATTAATAGATATACTAATGGTTCTTTGCAGAGGCGCCACCCTTCTTTTCACCCCATTCCCGTAACCGCTCGTCGAATTGGCCTCTTTCCGTCATGGTATAACCATCGACATCCCTCGGTAGCCTGGCATCAGGGATATCGCGGATAGTGGCGAGCCTTCTCCCACTCCCACTTCCCCAAAATTGGAGGCATCAGCATTAGCATCAGCCTCAGCATCAACCGCCATATCGCCAGAGCAATCTGCCCATGCAAATTTCCTCATCCATACCTTCCAGGATAAATTGACTCAGAAGCTTCCAAGGGGCTTTTCAACGTCCAATTTCCACTTGGAAAACACCTAGGCTGGTTGTAAATGTACTCTCAGCCTCGAAATGCCTGGTGGCAATATCTACAAAGTATCAGAAACCCGGCGTAGGCCAAACCCGACAATAAAGAACATGTCCCAGAAGGCGTTGACATCCCTTCTTCAAGATACGTCCATTTGTTCGTCGCCTAAGGATAGCGAGGTGAAATTAGATCTGATGGTGCTAAGCTTCAAGAATTCGTGGGCCGAGATTATCAAGGAAGCTCCTATACCCGTTGTCCATTATGAAAGACTGCCCGGCGGTTATTGGAATTGTATGATGCATGTAAAGCTCCCGATGGCACGCAACACCAGAGCGATGCAAAGAGTCAAAGACTAAGGAAATCATTCGAGAAGACACGGCTCAGGTTGTTGTCCAGTTTAGGCCTTCGAAACACCCCAGATACTCCAGAGACTGTGCCCCTTAAGTGGGTTGCCACTCCAACAATGTAAGTCTAGATTCTCCGGGCATTTTTCTTATTCTATTCATTTCGGAAATGCCCTCCTTGTAAGAGACTTGGTTTTTACTCTACCTACACCTACTTTCTTTGATTTTACGCGACTACCTAGCGTGTGAACCTACCTACGGTAAGGAAAATTATTTCAGAGTAAGTGTACACAGAGTAAGGACCCACATTTTCGCCCCCGAGTCATCTTCCACACCTCTTGAGTCTTTCTTGGAGAAGTAAGCTGGCTCTGATATACTGGGATTAGGCTCTCAACCATGTCCTCCACAGCTGAAGATTTCCTGCGCCATCACCAATCCGACACGATTCCGCATGATATTAACATGGAATTAAGCCCTTTTTATGATCATTCGTATTTCAGAACTCGCGAGGACTCGCTGCCTCGCTTGAGGGGGTGAAGCAAAAGACTTCTACGACGGCACGAAGCTTTCCATACCAGTGATGCCACCAAAAACCTCAGACAGGCAAAAAGTTCACTCCCAATAAGCCAGTCTAGTGTGGAGATATGTGACATGGTGAGGAACAATAACTATAGTGTAATTGTTGGAACTACCGGAAGTGGTAAGACAACCCAAGTCCCGCAGATGATTCTTGAGGAGGCTATTGTTAAAGGTCAAGGCTCCTCGACTGAAATTTTCTGCACTCAGCCTCGATGCATTGCAGCACAGTCAATCGCCGCACATGTTGCTGCTGAGCGGCACGAGGATATTCAAGACACCGTTGGATATCAAGTCAGAGATGATGCAAAATTTCCACGGGAGCCAGGGCCTATTACCTTCTGCACTACAGACATCTTACTCGCTCGTTTACGCTATTTTCTTGATGAAACGATGGATCACATATCCCACATAATCATTGACGAGGTTCATGAACGAGACATCGACATAGACACTCTCCTGATGACCCTCAAAAAAGTTGTCAAGTACAGAAAACGAAAGAACCAACGCGTTCCAAAAATTGTTCTGATGAGCGCCATTCTCGACGTGAAACTCTTTTCCGAATACTTTTCTCAAGTGAAAAGTGATGGAACAAAGCAGCCATGTCCCTCAACCAATGTGCAAGGCCGATCTTTCCCTGTCCAAGAATTTCTTCTTGAAGATATCACAAAGAGTATGAGCAGTCGTCTCTTGAATATTGTAACCTCGAAGGATGGTCTCCGGAACGAGTTGTATACCTACAAGTATTTGCGGAAGGAAACCGATCTTTTAGGGCGTTCTGCTTCAGCTGTATCAGGTCAACAGTCTAGTGGAAATGAGACCACAGAGACTGAGCCATTCAGTCTTAAAATTCCCACTCTTCTTGCGGCAGCGACCATTACACATGTCGTAGAATCAACAAGAGGGGGAGCAATCTTGGTCTTCTACTTGGAATCCGCGAGATTACTGAAGTTGGGGATTTTTTGGAACTCTCCCGCTTATTGGATCCATTTCAATGCGAAATTCACTTCCTTCACTCCAGCCTCAAGGGGTCAATCAACGATGTATTTGCGCCCCCAAGACACGGCAAGCGGAAGATTATTCTTGCAACCAACATTGCAGAAACTTCTATAACTATACCGGATATCAAATATGTGATAGATTCTGGGCTGGCCCGCGTCCGTGGATTCGATCAATTTGATGGAAGATACTATGCACTCTTCTCCGAGGCACGTTGGAGCAGTTTTCGGAGTAGTCCAGGAAGGACATTTATTGGGTGGCCAGGAGGAGTTAAGGCTTTTAAGGAGGCCGTGGCGTTTACCACAATATCGATACCCCTGTTTTGGTTCAATTTCCCTGATCTACTAGTACAATTCAGGAGTTTTGCCCCTGCTCTGTGCCCTGAAAGCAGTGCCTCAACGTAAGTGAGTCTTGTTTCCGCGCTCATGAGCGCAGAGTGCTTTCATAGGGATAAGGAATCCTCATTGAAGGTGATCTCGATGCTCTGTGGCTATTGGGTGCCTCGATATCCAACGGAACCAGGAATAGACCATTAGGCGGTCAGGAGCGGAACTTCGCGTGGAGTTGGGAGCTAACATCAAATTTCCCTGGATATTCGTCGTTTGCTGCCGGTATAAAACTTTGTGTCAATATTTGATGTTGGTCACAGGCGAGGGAGGC
This sequence comes from Calycina herbarum, assembly GCA_001414485.1. NCBI lineage: Eukaryota > Fungi > Ascomycota > Leotiomycetes > Helotiales > Pezizellaceae > Calycina > Calycina herbarum. The sequence goes on from LLEY01000106.1 coordinate 175,123, forward strand.
TGGGAATGCGGTGCCGTTACTATTCCTAATCAGGTTAGACTATCGTGTTTCTAACAGCTTGGAGCAGAACCTCAGTCATAAGGGATATATGAATACATGAAGCGTTTGTGCGTTATAGAATAGCTCAGAACAACCCATTATACATGCGTTTTTAGCAAGCAGTCACTTTAGATGTCAGCCAAAATGTAATGAAACTGATTGCTACAGAGAATCCAAGATCTAAGTACTTAAACGGTCTTCTTCAATAAGTTGTTTCTCTGAATCCTCAAACAGCAGTTTATAATGCCGCACCCTAGATCCGGAAAATTACATGTGATTAATTTGCCGTGATTTTCCATAACGCTGCCTGCTTCTCGGCACTAATCCAAGCAACGAAAGCAACTGGAGGCGGCGAGGAATCGTGCAGAAGCAAACAGAAACAGACGAAAGTAGTTGTTCCAGCCACTAAGCACTCTGTCTTATCGTGGAGAGATGCATCTGCGGGTTTCCGCTAGTCTCTTTCAGATCTCGTTTGCTTGTCTCGGGAGCATACCGCTGAAAGCGTGAGTCAAGCAGAATTTCAACCGGCATAGAGAAGGGTAGGGTAAGCTATTGGGATTTCGCATACGCAAAGTGCCCTATAGATCATTTTTGTGTTCCCACAGTCTTTGAAAACGGAAAGTCAAAGGGTATAGCAAAAAATATAGATACTCCTTTAGTTATCGCCAGCCCCATCTCCGTACAATTACTTTAGAGATATTGAATCCATCCCTCATCTCTCCATCACTCCAAATCAACCCGGTGATCAAATATTCCGTTAGATAAATACACTACATCTCTCTCATATTCGATAACACAAGGTCGAGTTCCTTACTAAAGGTATAGTATGTCTGGTGACAGCCATGGGAATATAAACTAACTCCTGCAGATCAAGCATTTCCAAGAATATCTCAAAACCAGAACGCCTCTCATTTAGCATATTCTTCAATCGTCAAGGTAGGTGACGAGCTCAAAGACTGTAAAAACTTGCTAATCTTGACAGCACCTGAATCCAACGAAATGGTCGCAGCACATCGAATCCGTCCCGACGCAACCACTACAATGGCTCCGAACTGTCGGGTCTGTAATAGACAAACCGTTCGTCGCGTCACTCGAGTCTCAAACCGCACAGGCAATGCCAATCGTCCGTATTATAAGTGCATCCCATGCGACAAGTTCCAGTGCTTCGATGACGACCGTGGCAAGAGTCCGAACCACCCACCTTGCTCCTGCGATATGCCAAGCAGACAGCAGGTTGCTGGACCTGACAAGTTCATACCTAGAGGACTGCACTATGTGTGCAGGTTGGGAGCGTGCAATTTTTATCAAGTTCAGCGGGATGCACAACAGCGGCAGATCACCTTAGACGAGGATTTGGTGAACACACTAGCTAGACTAGAAATTATTTAGTGTTGTGAATTTGGCGGGATGCGGAGCGAAGAATGTGTGAAAGATTGAATGAGCGATTGTCCTTCCTGGCTTATATTCTTAGATATTCGAAAGAAGTTGAATAGACAATTATTAGGGACGCAGTCGATAATTTGGCAGTGCCATAGCAATAGTCAAATTTTGCCTCTTGAGTTCAAGTGAAGAACTTCACATGAGATCATCTCGTTCACGAGTTTTGGTTATCGTGGTGCCGTTCCATTTTAAGAGAGCGCGCTTGTTTTGCAGATGTCAAATTCGAGCTCAAAATTCCTTGGCGGAGCTATTACTGTCTGCCGCCGCCTCTCACAAGACGGCTGCAAAAATAAGCATCCGCAGACCAGCAAAACAACAAATAGGGAGAAACAACAAATATGGAGTGGCAAAAAGCGGCGTAAGCAGAATTAGCCGGTGGCAGAATTAAGCAGGTTCAGAAATCAGCTACTCTCGCAATATGAGGCGCGGGAAACAGCAGTCAGCAGAATTAATCGCTCTGCGAAAAGAAGCAGTCGACATTAGCTAGTCGTCAAGAAATGCATATGCTCTTAGCATAATCTTATGGAAGCCAGTACTGGCGAGAATTCAAGATGCTCTATCGTTGAATCAATGGCTGTTCGGTGGATGCGAATGATTCATCCGAGGTCGTCAAGGTACTGCACTCTATTTATGTTGACAGGAAGGCTTGCAGTTGAGTGATGCGTGATGGTCCTCGTTCTGCTGGTAGAAACCTATTAATCACGAGAATAACGAGATGTAGGAGGATTCGATTGGGATTTGGTGGGACGGACGTTTGAGAGTGTAGACTACCTTTTGCGACTGCACGGCCAATTGTCGATAATTTTTCTAAAAGTGATGTTAAAATCGAATTGAGAATGCCACAACATGTCCCGAAGATTTGATGAACATGGTCGTTGACTATCTACTAGCCTGCCTTCGATAAGCAGGGAGGCCCGTTATTGCGTAAAGAAATGAAATTAATCTCTATTGTATATCGCAAGACTACGTTTATGGAAGGACATGCCAACTATTAAATGCAGCTTGTGCCTCAAAGACGCCCAAGGCAATCATCCTGACACCACTGATCGGGTAGGACATCTGCCCTGTGACCAGACGAACTCGAGGGTAGTGAGCGTGCTGGGTGAGCAGTCCTAGACTCAAGGATTACGCTTTTCCAAGCACCGGGAACGCTGCTTCAGTGGGACAAGAGAACCTTGGGATTGAAAAGATGCAGTTAGAAAACACGCTCTTACTCTCACATTCAATACTTCTCTTGTGCAGACGTCACCAGGCGGCCGTGGGCACAACTTAGTGTATGTGACATCTAAAAATATATTCTATCTAAATCCAAAAAAAGGAGTGCATGGGGCAGGTTAAAATACGCTACAAGAAATGCTATCTAACTACGGTATCTCCCTCACTACTACGAAGGTTGATAATCAAGTTCAAAGAAGCTCACTCCATCCGTCAGATGGCCTCGCACGACGCTTCGTAATTCATCTCGGATATCGTTAGTGCTAGAAACTTCCATATATTAGTATCCTACTACGAGAAAAGATAGGCTAGACGACTCACCTGTGACAAGCAATTGACCATCTCTCCCAGTCCTTTTACCAGATTCAAGTTCCCCTTCTACGAGCGTCTTTATAGTCCAATCAATATTGTCTACTGGCTTCTTCTTAATATGCTCCCCTGCAACTTCTGCTTAAAGGATCTCTTACAACGGAGCTTTGCCCGGATACACATTTGCACGCTTCCCAAAAGATGTTTCGCTAACATCTCTTGATTCGCAATAGATCGAGATGGCTAGAATCTGTTATCTGTTGTTAGCGAAACCAAGAAATGATAGTTTTCATAGTACGTACCCGACCATCATCTAGCGTATCCTCGTTTAATACACCATTGAGGAGCGGCTAGGCCGCGATTGTAACATCTGGCTTGGTCAGATCTCCGTCCTAAAGGAAGAAGGTCACGACTCACCAATATCTCGAACCTGCCAAACCAGATAAATTCGACGAGCACGAACCTCACGTGTATTATAGCCGTGGATGAGCTGCTTGAGGTATGGCAAATGTGCCGCGATTCCGAAGCCACTAGCTACTATTAGGACGTTCTCATAGTCGTCCATGGGGATACTCTTCCCATGGGGTCCACTGAACAGTACCCAGGGGTTCATGGCATGTCCACTCTTGGCATGGTATAAGAGATCTCGAGTCAGGCCTCTCCGAGGCTCGATAAAGAGATCTAGTTGATTTTGCGGCTTCTCTACCCACGAAATTACTACAAACGGGTGACTCTGCAAGAAGGACCAGAAGCTGACGGAAGGCATCCATATCCAAAGGTTAATAGCCTGCCCGGCTTTGACGTCAAGTGGCTTTTAAAGCTGGATGCGGACCCTGATAGCGCCATACTCGTGGGTAATTTGGGCTCGCACGCCACTGGAACGGAAGATACTATTTCGGTAGATGAACATATACACTTGAACAATGCAGATAAGCAGAAACAGCCCTGCTGAGATGCATAGGTACGCTCGAGGGAACATCTTCTCAAAGGGCAAATGTCGCCAGATGGAGTAGGCAGCGAGCGCAGCCAAAGCTTGGTAGATGCAGAGAAAGAGTTCGTAGGAGGGCCAGCGGAAGAAAGATAGGGAGAGCAGAATAATGAACCCTACCGACGATGCTCCCTATATAGAGTGTTAGCGGAGAAATGTGGCCAGGAGACTGCTTACCATGACCGCGAACTTGTTCTGGAGCAGATCTAAAGGAAAGGAGTGTTACGAAGATATCATGATTAATACATAGAAGATAGCGAGCATAACCGCCATTACACCTGCTAACCGATGAATCTGCCGAAATGTATTAAGGGTTACACCTAGCAGATCTGCGATAGTACTAAGGTAAGGAACTACAAAGAGTGGGATTAGGTTGATCATGGCGAGTGTCCCGGCTCAAAGTCCAACTTATGAGATGGTTGTATTCTAAAACTCGAGGCAATATATATTCCCTATAATATAGATCAGCTGTACTAAGACATCGGCTCGACTCCACAGGCCTAGAAGCCGGTGTCGATGAAGAATATAGCAGTAGATTATGTTGCAATGCTGCACTTAAGAGGGCAAGAGTAAAAGACTTGAATTCCATGCCCTACTCTACAAGAGCAGAAGGCATATATATATACAATGTTGCAATAGCTATTGCCACATCCATTTGCCAATAAAACTCTTCCTGCCGGCATGCCCGACGGGCATACCGATATCTCTTAAGTGGCGTAATATAACAGATATCACCGTACCTATCAACAGATTAGATGCTTTAATAAAGAGGAGCGAGATACTTAGTAAGGCGGGTAATCAAGGGGAGACTATTAATAAGTAGGAGGAGGCAGAAGCTACTACCTATGACAATAGCATATACAACGCTAATATCCATGATGAATGAGCTAGAGTGAGGATAAATACTTGCTATACAGATAGAGACAGACGATTGTGGAGGGCAAGGTGGGAATAAGTTCGACCTTAAGAAAGAAGGGGAGAAGGGAGCGAGAGGGAAGAAGAAAGAGGAAGGAAATCTGAGAACGAAGCAAAAGGACGGTTATAAGGTACTATTAGGAGATTGAATTGCAAAGAAAATGGTAGAATCTCTTTACCAACCAAGGTTAAGAGATGGTCTCCATCAAAATGTTGCAGGTCAGAGATAGTTGCTTTGTGATCCCAAAAAGAGATCGATGGTCGTCCCCATCTAAAATATGCGGTCCCGTGATCTTAAAATGCAAACGCTTGAACTAGACAGAGCCTAAACTGGACGCCGCTTATATTAAGGTCTTTTGGTGGGGACTTCCCATCAAAGGTAGCCATAATCGGCTACTCCCAAAAACAAGTGAGTCATTAAGGTAAATTTGTATCATCTACAGATTCTGTAAGGTGCTAGAATTGGACACGCAATTGACCTTAGATAGCATTTCCATAAAAAAGCTTCCTCCAAATGTAGACAAATCGTGTAACTCCTAAACATACAAGATCCAGAATTAGCTTGGATGTACAACTATGAGGAATAAGTTGAGTGCACGGACCAGATAACGGTACTACGGATTAACCTTTATCCAACGTTTGATGAATTCACGCTCGAAGTCAGCCTTCCAATGCTTAACTCTGAGTGCGAATGTGATGCCACTTGCGTGAACTTTCTATTCATTTAGCAGCCGCCCGACGAGATGGCTACTAAGGGAAACGCGACGGGTACGACTAGGGCTACCAAATCAAGCTCATGCTCAGATCCTATCAACAGCACTCGACTGAACCGTTTCTTCGTCCTTGCCGGAGTCAAGCTCCTCCGACGTTTCCGGCCATGCTGGGGTTCTGTCCTCTTCCTCACACCCAACTTGTGTGTCAAGATTGGCGAGTCTACCGATCTCTCGGAAGCATCAACGATGCAGTTCATACAGAAGAATACCTCGATACCGGTTCCGAAAGTCTATTGCGTGTTTCGATGGAGAGGCAAGACCTATATTGCGATAGAAAGAATATCTGGGATGCCGGCAGCAGCTTGTTGGGAACAACTATCGGAGCAATCAAGGAATAAGCTCCTCAACCAGCTTAGGGAGATGATTGACGAGATGAGGAAGGTGCCTACGGCGAATAGCAAGATATCTAATGTCGATGGAGGGTCACTTTATGACTGTAGATTGCCTTCTTCGCTTGAGAGATTTGGGCATTTTGAGAATACTCAGGAGTTTCATACCTTCTTACGCAATTCGATGGAGAAGGCGCCTCCTAAACATCCAGACGTGGACGAGATGATTAGCTTGCATATCAACTTCAGACTTTGCAGATATACCAACCTCAATTAGGCTCAATATGTCACCACCTTTTCCCCTCAGCTTCCTTGGAAACCCATACCCAAGAGCTTCCTGTACAGCCCTCCCACATCAACAGCCACGAGAACAGCGAACTGCTTTGCAAACCAGCTCTTTGCAAACGCCATCTAGACGTTTAGACACCACAGTCTATGATCTTTGCACACCACCCTCTTCTACACCCTCCCCTTCAAGCTCACTCATTGACCTTATTTCCAGTTCATCTTCATCCTCATGGAGTTCTGCTATCGATGTTACCGACTCTCCCTTATTACCTTCTATTCGACCACAATTCCATACAGCTTTAAATCAGACTCCAACCGTTCATGCCTCACATCTGTCGCTCTGTAGAAGTTGAGTTTTATCTCTTTTTATTGCCAGGACGACAGCAACATAAGCTCTGGAATCGCACATGCCCTGTAGGATAGGAAAAAGAGGCTAATCCGATGGGATTTCCTATGATTTTCCGTATCCAAAGCATCCTTTTTCATCCCCTGATTCCAGAGCGAATGCCGCTGTCGACTAAGTAAAAGTATGTACATGCTTTTAGGGAGGTGGGATGGAAAAACAGAAGAAACCACCACGAGCGAGGAATTCACAGCTCTTTTGTAGAAGTTTGTGCGTAGTAAAAAGGCTCCCGTATTCAAGCTGCTCTCTCCAATTGTTGACCTCATTTGCGATGACATGAACCTGTCATTTCTCAGGCGAGAGGAGGGGTTTATATATGAGAAGGGCTGGGTGCTGAGAGGGAATAGAATAGGATGCTGTGTTTGTTTTGTATAAGGATAGGAGTAGCGAGAGTGAAGTTTGGAGTCGTAGAGTGGGAGATATTAATAAACTTTCTTATTATCGTGGGATTCCTGTCTTCCAAGTACTAGATACGCAATGGCTGCTTCATCACAGGTGGTGCGGTTGTGGTCGGGATGCTTGTGCTTGGTTTTACTGCCAAGGATGAGCTGGAATATTTATTGGTACAGCTGTGCTAAAAGTTATAAACCCTTGTTCGATAGATAGGACTGCTAGAGGAAAGTCCGGCTGAGGTTTGACAGGGTTGCTGTTATCGAGGATTTCATGTCGTTAACCCACAGCGAGCAATTCTCGCTTAATTAACTTTGTCTCTTATCTCGATCCCTTTTCTCGCCTTATTTCCAGCAGTCTAGCCTCCTTCTCAGTCCCACATAAGAAGAAACCTTGCGATTGGATGGCTGGCTCAGTTCTATCGCCATATCATTTTTTAGTAGAACATGAACTCGGGTCCATCAAATTCGGCAACAAACCTTTCGAGCAATGTCTTAGAGATAAAATACTAAGGACGATGGGGACTTTATACTTTTGTAGAGAAAAGGTTATACAGAAGATTTGAGCTAGTTTTATGGTCTGGACAAGTAATAATAACGTGAAAGGGTGGCCGGATGCTGGATATGGGGAAGGAAATAGTCGGATTGGCCTCGTCTGGTTTGGATTTGGATGGGATGCATCGATTTAATCTGCTTGTTTATATGGTTGCGATGATGGTGTTTCGTTGGCGAACTGGTGATATTCGGTATATATGGAAACTATATTTATGGAATAAATAGACACACAACTAGAAATTACAAGAATGGCAGAAAATTTGGAAATAAAACCGGGAAACAGGTCAAACGCCGGCAGTTTAAGACGTGCACCAATTACAACACTTCTCTAAGCATACTAATCAAACGGTAAGATATAAGTCTGCACATTATTGTAAGGGCGTGTCGCGTGTCAGTTTATCGGTGTTTAAGTTAATATATAAAAGCAAAATAGATCGGTAGAGCAAGAGGCTAGCTATTTACTTGTTCTTAAGGGCTTTATTATATAGTAGCTTAAATACAAGGTAGCAATAATCAGCGTGACATTTGACACAGTATACGGCCTACTATACAGCAGGTTACGTTCGTAGGCTCAAAGCTTGATAACTTGCCAGCCTCGCAAGTCAAGAGTTGATACAGTCCTAGTCAACAGCTATTAAGCGATTTGTGCAACCCCACCAAAAAACGCCATTTTGCCTAGTTTAGAAAGACATAGAGATACTGCGCCTCTGAACCAAATTCTCTATATTTGATTTTCTGAGTTCGAGTATTATCAATCTTTTGTATAACTAGAATTCTCGATTAAGGAAGGTAGGGTTATAGAGAAGAAGTGCGCGCGCGGACTAAGGAATTTTTAGTTGAAAATCACGATATTTGTATGTGGAACCGACGTTTTTCCGATTTACTCTACTTTAAGGTGCTACACGTATAGGGGTGTATTTATAGGAATAAATTTGAATTGTACGAAAGTTCGTAATTAATCGAATTATTAAATGTCTAGAAAGTAGTAGTTTTAAATAGTACTCTATAGGGTTTAATCGTAACGCTAAAACCCCGTGTTTTGGTGTGAAACGGGGACTCGGTTAATAGCTGTTGACGGTGACTGTATCACGCCTCCAAGCGGGCCCTGGATCTTTTCGCCGTTCATCCATTGCCTTGGACCTGCCCAGTGATCGACGAAATCCTCTGGCCCGGAAACGAGGAGAATATGGTTGGTAGACGATTTGGATTGATTAACGGCTCGAAGGATATCGCCAGGACCTATGAAGGTATTCTCTTCGTCAATGAAATAATCGACTTTCATACGTCCAGCTCGTAATGCTTTGAAGCTCTCAAGCTCTACAACGATGGCGTGTTGCCGCTCAATGGGAATTTTCCGCACCGGTTCCGAGTATGACTGCTTTCTCCCACTTAAGAGGTTGAATTCCGACTTCCTCCTGGCATGATTTGTATCGCTAATGCCTCCCACACATTCTTCTGCTCGTCGACTTCCCCATAGTATGTGCAGAGTTGCATCTGCTCCGATATATTCTGCGATCTACATGGTTGGAGCAATCCCAACCCCCCCTGCCAAAAGAATTACTGAATGAACCAGCTCTGGCAAGACGCAATGCACTGTAGGGCCTCGTAGCTCAATCTCGGAGCCCAGTCCCAACCTGTGCAGGTGTCTGGACACCTCACCGTTCGTGGCCTTGCGTATCAGGAATCGCAGATCTCGGAAGTCCTGGTCTGGTATCGGAGAGAGAGAGGGGTGTATGACCGGAAATTCTGGAGCTTTGGGTGCTTGATCTGAAGACTCAGTATGCAATTGCGACGGCGTGTCTCATGAAAGCCAAAGGCTTCTCAAGCTGCAGGGCGCAGGGTGAAGATTGCGCTTGAAAATGACGCATACTCTTTCTCGACTAAAACATATCTCACAAATTCTCCCACTTCGCGATCGATGCCGTCATTCTTTTCTCTGCCAGCCCAGCCCTCTGGATTCTTGCTGCCCATCTCGCGCTCACGCTGTCCAGACATTTCAAGTACGAGTGGCTTTTGCCGTTCCTGCGTCAGAACGAGAGACATGTCGGGCCCTGTTTAGTTGTAGCTTTTTTGACAAGAACCACTCAAAGGACTAGTAACCTACAACTTCCAGCTTCCATAAACGTGTTTCAGTCACATGAATTTACTGCCTTGCCTCGAGTTTTGCCAAAACATCGAACGGATAAATGGTAGCCTAAAGTGCCATGGCAAAGTGTGGCGAGGGCCACTATGTCGAGCGTGGTATACGACATCTATCTATATATATAAAAAGCGTCGATATGTCTTTACTCAGCTTGGAAATATTATTCACTTTATAAACATACGTTGACTTATACTACTGCAAAAATGGCACATGTCGGCAACCCTCTAAACTTTTGGAAGTACACCGTTCGAAATGGCTACGATTTAACTCGTCCCCAATCGACCCCCTCACCGCCGACGGAGGGGAGCCTTTGCCTTGAAACCACCACTTCTCCCATTACTATCGATCCCTCCAGAACAGCTCTTTTGATTATAGACATGCAAAACTTCTTTCTCTCTAGGGCTCTGGGCCGTTTCGGAGCTTGCCATGTTGCCAAGGAGAAGATCATCAATCTTGGCATTCCCGCCGCTCGCGTTGCGGGGATTCAGATCATCTGGCTGAACTGGGGGCTTCTAGATGAAGAACTTGAGGACCTGCCACCAAATTTGTTTCGCACATTTGATTTTTTTCACGTCTCTCGACGAGTCCTCCGTTGCGTTGAGCGTTGAAATTGATGGTCCGACAAGCCCCGAGACCGATGAGGAAAAGATCATATCAGGCCTCGCGAACCATACAACTGTGTATCGACGTGATCATATGCTATCTCGTGGTCTGGGCCTTGACATGGGGTTCGGGTATGGGTGCTGCTCAGACCGAATGTACGGACTTCTTGCTTGCGAATGGGATCAAGACGCTGATGTTCACTGGGGTGGCGACTGACTTGTGCGTCCAGGCTACATTGCAGGATGCAAGTCATCGGGGGTTTGATTGCATAATGCTCGAGGATGGATGCGGGACATACATGGGGCATGAAGCTCAGCTATTGTGCAAGCGCCATTGTGAGAAGACGTGGGGATTTGTAAGCTCCTGCAAGGCATTGGCAGTAGCCATGAATAAGGCCTGAGGACAATAACGGGACAGGATTTAAGAACTTTGTTGTAGTGTTTACAGGTCCTTTGATTGGAAGTGCGCAATCGTGCGTTAGTATGCATACCTATACATATCTGCTTGCAGGGAATTGTTAAAGACTCCTATGAAGTATTGTGACGTAAATAGCAAGCTTGTGCCATAACAGTGAAGCGAGGCGTAGAGAGTGCCAACTCCCAAGCCCCCAATCTCCTATTCTCCCACTCTCCCATTCTCCCTCTCCCTCTCCCTCCTCACTGCGGCAAACCTGGAATGACAGGCGGAACGTGCTGAGGTAGTCTTCTAAAGTAGTCTTCGGATCTCATAGTCTCCGTCTTGGTGGCAGCTCCCTTGAAACGTGCGTAATCGAATGGAGCCTCAAACATGATTCCCTGCAACTTCTTGACCCTGGAGACTGCCACATAAGTGAGGCCGGGGACATGATCCTTTTCAGCGATGTTGGTGACGATTCTGTCTGCAGTGATACCTTGTGACTTGTGAATTGTGATGGCCCACACAACAGTAAGAGGCACTTGTGTGCGAGTGCAGGAGTTTGAACCAACTGCAAATTCACGGCGGGAAGGTCGAATTGGCACAACGGGGTAGTCTTCGAATTGCTCAAGTAGAGGACCATCATACTTGTCGAACTGAACGAGGACCGTAGGTACCTGCTTGTCAATATCAACACTGTCTCCTCCCCAATGCAAAGATCTCATGGTGCCGAGAGCTCCATTAACGAGGCCTTTCTCGGTCCAAGTGTTCTCCGTAAGCATGACTCAGGCGCCAATACAAAGAGGTAGAATCTTGTGTAGATTGCCTGCCTTCTCCCAATCAGCTTTCTCCGCATCTGCTCCTCCAGTGTGAACTGCCTTGAGCTGTCGGACTGGAATACCGAGATCACGCATCTTCACATGGTTGTACTCATTGACGTCTCTCTTCTTGCCGTACAGGCGTAACGCATCGGCAAAAGAATCAATCTCAGCACGGGAGAGGGTAGACTGGATTCGAGTGACCATGAGCTTCCAGTCGCCCAGAGTGACTGTGTTGTTCCGTAAGCCTTCAAGACATTGGCGAAACGGCACTTGATCTTCTCCTTGCTGACGCATCACCATGTCAAGCTCCACGGTCTTATCGAATTGGAGGTACAGTTCACGTCCCCTCTTGTTCATTTCGTTGGATGGCGAATTATGGTATAGAGCTTGAGCAATGACGGGCGGAAGCTGGAAGAAATCTCCCCAAAGCGTAATGTCGATGCCGCCAAAGTTGATATCACTCTCATGCGGAAAGATCTCGCGGAGACGCTGATCGAGGAAAGCAAGCAATGTCAATGAAACCATGGACTTTTCGTCAATAATGAGGGCGGTGATGTTACGGAAGATGGCCTGCAAAGATCTCAGGTTGGCTGTCTTTAACTTCTCCAGCTTGCTAGTACCAATAGGCGAACGAAACAAACTGTGGAGAGTACGGCCGTTAATACCATGAGCAGCGACTCCAGTAGGTGCATATCGTAGAATCGGAGGTTTGGCATGCTCAAGCTGCAACTTGCCAGAAATGCAGTGAATGGCGAATGATTTACCTGTTCCAGCACGTCCATCAATGTGGCAAAGCAGCTGCGGAGGACGCGGAATCTTATTTGTCTCGTCATCAGCGAAAGCACGGCGAAGTGCAGCTTGCTCAACCATCAAATTGAAGATCTGACGCTGCTTAATCGACATAGAACGCAGCTGCTCATCGGAAACAGGTGCAGCTTCAAGGTCTTGATCGTCGGCCGCCTTCTTCTCTGTGAGCCAGGTATCTGGAAGGTCGAACTTATTGACATATTGGCTCCAATCATACTCTCGATCTGACATGCGGTTGCCCAAAGCTTCAATATTTTCAAGCTCGCCAGCAAGACGATGTGGATTCTGAGCAGCCAATTCTGCCCAAAACAACTCATTCTCTTGACGATTATCAAAAGGATCCCACAGTTCGTCATCCTCCTCGATAACCAGCGGTTCGCCACAACCGTCATTTTCGAAGTCTGGATGAGTGCCCATATGGTGGTTGACGCAGTGGTTGTAGACTGAGAGAAAGTCGGGGAAAACATCTGCATCAGCAGCATAGAGATCTCCAACTTTGAGATCTTCAACAGAGCGGAAAGGGTGGTGTAATATCATTTTGACACGAGCGAAGTCCTCGGGGTTCTTCTCGAGAGTGTATCGAGGGAAATAGTTGATGATGCGTGGCTTGGCTCGAGGGCGAAACTTATAGGACGTAATCTCGTACCGAGTGAGGTGTAACGAAACTCAAACGAACTAAACAAAGATGACTAAGTCTCGAAGGTTAGTATGCAGGTAAGAAGTACAGATGCGCCGGGTTGTTCACTTAGAAGTGAACTCGTTACTTGTATCAAAGATGTCAAACAAGATAATAAGATTGATAACTAAAGTTAAGCACGAAGCTCCTATCTAGATGGCAGACGTGCCAGTATATATAGAACCTTCATCCCACGTACTAGCCTGCTAGACAGGTCGCTCCGTCGCTGCTAGACTGCTAGACCTGTCGCCCCGTCTAGCGAACTCTCGTCACGTGATTATAACCAAAGGAAATCCCTGGATCGCTTAGCTAACCTAACCGATCCCTATCTACTATAAGAGTATTCCGATAGTGCTTAACCTGTCAGGACGCCGCCTGGTCTTCACTTATCACGTGTGCACGTGATTCGTAACACTATCCCCTTCTTAGCTTAGCGTGTCCCTACGCTTAAGTACGACCTAAGAAATATCGTTAGAAGGCTAGCGACCTTCCTTTCTTTTTAATATAAATACCCCCTATTCCCTACGACGAACTGACTACGAAGCCCTTAGTAGAGTAATTAATTTATCTAGCAAGAAAATGGCTCTATATACCCGTTATAAAAATGCTAATAAGGAACACGAGTGTTTTAGTCCTAGAGACTAAAAGTTGTCACGGTGTAGCCGTTGCACTACTATAAACAAGTCTTACGATGTTCGCGTCGTTAATCGAATGCCTGTAGCAAACGAGTGGGAGAGCGTCGACTCCTAGATCGAGCAGCTAGATGATGAAGAGGAGAAGAGCCATACGGTCATAGCCGAGGCTATGGCTTGTATTCGCCGGCTGAAGAAGCAAAAACGCTAACTCTACGAGAAGCGTTAAAGGATAATAGCTGCCGGTCTTAACTCGCTTAACGAGTTAGATGCTGCTGAAGATTTAGAAAGAAGGAGAAAAGAGAAGGAGGAGGAAAAGAAGCAGATAGAAGAAGAGGCTGCTAGGCTAGCCGCCCTTCCTACGCCCGACGTTTCTGACCCTGCCCTCGCCCTAGGCCTCGACCTAGCCTTTCTTACGTCCTTTCCTACTAACTACGTGATGTAGGTAGACTTAGGTTTCGACGGTAGAACTCCTAAAGTTCTTCCGAGTACTAGCTAATGTTTTTTCTAGGTTCCTAAGTGTTTTCTGAATATAGGTAATCTAACTATTTTATTAAATACTTGACCTGTCCTCTAATAAGTCTATAGTTAAGAATCCTCTTAACTTTATACTCGGTGTTTGGGTTTACTAGTTGAATTTCTATAAGTAGGGCTAGTGGTGCTCCTAGTAGTACTGGTTCGAGTAAGGATATATAGAATACTAGGTAGATATTTATTATTCTTAGTAGTACTAATTTATAATTTAAAGGTCCTTTGACGCGTTTGATTTTAAATAGTCTAAGTTTTTTATAATCTAGTTTATTACTTAGTCTTTTTATATTAATATTCTTTTATACTAAGTAGACTTTATCCTCCTCTTTTAACGTTAGCTCTTAACTACGTCGTTTATTATAGTAGTATGTATTTCTTTCGGCTATAAATTATAAATCTTCTATAAGTTCCTTATATAGCCTTTTAATTTTCGAGACATAAATATAAGTAAGCTGGTTATCGATAGTCGTAGACAGCGGTTCTTAATATGCTAATAATTTATACTTAAAATTAGTATAGAATAGTATAATAAGTGTTATTTCCGTTATTAAACTATTATAGGTAAACTGTGCTAAGAGTAGCAGTTCTACCTAATTGTCTTACTAGTAGTTTATATAATAATAAAGGTATGTTTTAACTACTTAATTTATCTGTTCGTTTCCTCTATTTATTTAAGAGTAGAAAGCTATAGAGAGCTTTCTTTTCGTACCTAATCGTTTTATAAGAGTAATCTAAAATTTTAAGATAAAGAGCTTATCTCTGTTTAAGAGTATCTCTTTAGATAGTCTATATCTTAAGACTACTTCTCTAAGAAATATAAATACTAATTCCTTAGCTATACTTAACTCTATATATACTATAAGAATTATATATTTTATAAGTTGTTCTATAATAACTAGGATTATATTATATTTAACTCCTATTATTAGATCTTTAGATTTTAGTAATTTAATAATAAAATCTATAGATATTAATTTCTAAGGTATCTATAGTATTAGAGTAGTGTTTATCTGTCTATAAAGAGTATAGTAGGAAGCTTTATTCTTAGTATAGGTATTATATTCTACTATTACTTCTTTAACTATCGTAGATAATCGATTAATATAGTAGTATTATCTTATCCTCTAAAGAGTTTTACGAATTCCTTAGTATCTGTAAGCGGGCGTAGTATAGTATTCCTATATAAATTCCCTAGCGTACGAGCTAGGAACCTATAATTTCTCTTTCATATACTAGTTATAACCTTTATATATTTTCTAAATTTTATCTATCTAGATGTTATTTATTACTGCTATCTTATATATAGTAGATACTAAGTCTCTATTCTTAAGAGTTTTTAAGATCGTAATCTTCTTATACTCCTTATTTCCCTTATATCTAGGTTTCTAGCTAAGAGTATTAGCTTAAGTATTTAACGTTCCTTTTATATATTAAATAATAATATTAAATCCTCTTAATATCTCTAACTATTTAGCTAATTATCTTATTATAAGTTCCTTAGTTATTATAAATGTTCTAAGGTTCTTATAATTAAATAAAACTATAACTAGGTATTTTACTAGCTATAAATAAATTCTCTAGTATTCTAAAGCTAATACTATAGTAAGCAGTTCCTTATTAAAGATACTATAGTTTTATTATACTAGGTTAAATATTTTTAAATAATATATAATAGGTATAAGTTTTCTCTTATTATTTAGTTATAGGTAAATCGTATCTACTACTATATCTAAGGCGTCTATTTTAATTATACTAAGTTTATTTATATTAAAATTATATAGAATAGGTTTTTCTATAAACTTTGCTTTAATTTTCTAAAAAGTATTCTCTACTTATTTACTCTATATAAACTTAGTAGCTTTCTTAACTAGTACTATTATTGGTTTAGTAATCTTTATATAGTCTTATATAAACGGATAGTAAAAGTTTACAAATCTAAGAAAAGACTATACATCTTTTACATTCTCTAGTAATTTCTAGTTTAAGATATCTTAGATCTTTACTAGATCTATTTCCATTTTTCCTAAGCTAAATACCTATCTTAGGAAAAGTATCTAAGTTACTCTAAACTTATATTTTAAAAGTTTTAACTAAGAGTTTACTTTTATAAGTTATTATAAAGCTTTTCTAACATATCTTTTATATTCTTCTTCTTTTTCTAAGAAGATTAGGATATTATCTAGATAATAAATTACTATTACCTCTAAAAGATCTCTTAAAATATTATTATTTTATCTCTAATATATAGCTAGTATATTATAGAGTTTAAATAGTATAACTATATATTTATAAAGGCCTAATAGTAAGGTAAATACTGTCTTCTATTCGTCTCTGACTTTTATCTATATAAGTCTATAGGCGTTTTATTAATCTAATTTTATAAATCGTACTACCTTACCTAACTTATCCTACAAGTATTAGCTAGGTAGTAGTAGATAAGCGTCCTTAACTATAGCGTGATTTACTTCTCGATAATTAACATATACTCTCCTATCTAGGTCGTCTTTCTTCTTAATAATAAGTATATTTAAGGTAATTAGTAACTTAGATCTTCTAATATATCCCTTCTTAATACCTTCCTTTATATAACTTTCTATTCTCTATAGGCTTTTCTAGTTATATAACCGAAGCTTCTACTTTAAGAGGTAATAACCCTCTTTTAATTTAATCTTATAATCTTATAAGCAATGTTCTAGTAAGGCTTATAAGTCTTCTAGGTTTTTAAACAAAGCCTTAAATTCTCTATACTATATAGGTATTTCGTTATTAGCTTTCTTACTAACCTGTAGAGGACCCTAAGTAAAGTGTTCTAACGCTTTAGAAGAGGTAGTACTAACCTCGTTCTAGCCTTAAAGTTATAAACACGATCCCTTATATTTATATTAACTAAAAGTTATTTTCCTATCTTTCTAGTTAATTTCTAGATTATATTTCTAAATCTATAGTATACTAAGTATTACTTCTTTACTTCCTATTTTAATAATATTAAATTATATATTTAAATAGTATCCTTTAATATTAATTCTTATTAGAATAGTTTACTAATTAATAATCTCGTTTTAGTATATAACGTCTATTCTATTAACTACTCTTAGTTAATATAGTCTTATTTCTTTAATTAGAACGTTTAGCTTCTCTTAAGCTATTAAGGAAATAAAGTTACCTATTACTTCTAAGTCTATTATAACTTATAACTTCTTCTCTTTTACTTCTATAGTTATTACTAACTATCTTTCTTCTAAAGTAGCGTCTAACTTTGCTTTAATATATTAGACTTTAAAAGATCGATTTTCTTGATTATAATTTTTTCTTTCCTTATCCTTATATTATAGAAAGAATCTTACTCTTTCCTTATTAGCATATACTACCTTATATACTAATCTATATTCTATAATTCCTATAATTTTAGGAATTTCCTTTATAAATTATTTTAGTATTTACCTATAGTTATATTAGATCTATTCGTAACTAGTTTCTAAAATAGCTTCTATAAACTATAGTTCTCTTATATATAGATAATCTAAAGTAGCCTCTAGTATACTTATCTCTAGTTTTATATAGTAAACCTTAAATATATAGTCCCTTGAATTCTTTTCCCTAATAGCTCTAATCTAAGACTAAGGAAAGAATTCTACTCCTTCTTTATCTAATAATACTACTTCATATATCTAATAATATTCTACTATTCTAGTAGGCTCTAGTAATATTCCTTTAAATCGCTTCTATAATAACTAGTCTAAAGTCAGACTTAGTTTATATCGTATCTATTATACTATTATTTCCTAAACTGTTTCTATAAACTATAGTTTTCCTACTAATAGATAGTATATTTCTTCTAGTTCTATCTTAGCCTATCTAGTTATATTAAATTCCCTTTGCTCTTAGAATAATATATTAAACAGTTATTATAAGTTATATTTTCTTAATACTAACCTATTATTTCTAATTAATATAACTATAATATATTACTTAAATTCCTTTAATATAACATCTTTAAGTAGTATCCTAAGAAAAGGGGTTTTAATTTATCTTATAAATCCTATTAAAACTTACTATATCTACGTACTAGTCTTACTTAAAATATTATATATTCTCTATATATCTCCTACTTTAGGATAAGTAGGTTCCTTAGCTAGTTTTTCAATCAGTTAACATTTTCGTTCTAGTTCCTTTCCCTTAATAGTTTTCTATCTAGTAATTAAGCTAACTAGAGTTATCGTTTTAGGGTTATTACTTATAACTATATACGTTATTAAGATAGTTAGATTAACTCCTTATATTATATAAGGACTCTAGAAGTCTAGTTTCTAATTATCGATATATACTTATTAATTTCCTTATTTAAAGGTTCTAAGGAAAGCCTAAGTTTCTCTAACTTCTAGGTCTTTATTCTTCATTTCTCCTTCTAAACTAGAAGATAAACCTAATATCTCTAAAGAACTAGTTAATAATAGTAATTCGTATTCTACTTAAAAAGGTTACTCTAATTCTATTACTAATTATATATTGTAATATTCCTTAAAGAGTAGATCCCTATTATTATTAGTATCTTATACTCTACTAATTCCTTTATTATTTTTAATCTAGGTTCTATATCCTCGTACCTTAAGCTCCTTATCTATAAGTTTAATATAATTAGTTAAAGCTATCTATTATTAAATAGTAGTATTAATTTATTTCTTTCCCTTAGAGTCTTTCTTCTTACTATATTCATTTACTCTATAACCTAGCTAGCTATAATTATAATATAAGTTCTACTCGTATCGACGATTTCGCTCTTCCTAGGAAAGTCCTTCTTTCTTTAGAAAGGTTTTCTTTTATATAGCGTTTACCTCCTTACTATGTTTATTAGTATAAGAGTGTTTCCACTTTCCTAACCCTTTACTCTTTTCCCTATACTTAGGGTTACTCTTTCTAAATTTATATAGGCGGTTATCTAGCTAGACAACTTCCTTAATTATACCTATAATAGTTAAGAACTATATATTCTACTTAGCTATTTCCTTATAGATATATATCTTTAATCTTCTATAAAAGAGTTCTATAAGAGCGATAGTATCCTATCCTAACTTCGTTCTATAACGTTAAAATTTATTAGCGTAATCTATTACTAATCCAGTCTAGTATAATTCTAAAAGTTTATATATAGCTGTTTAAATCGTATCAAAGTCTTCAAAGACTTTTCTAATAGTTGTCTTAAATCCTCTCTAAGATTTAAATATAATCTTAGTTAATTCTATCTTTCCGTCTTTATCCTTATTTTTAAAGAAGTCCTCTAAGTATAGCTAGGCCTATTCTAGTACTAATCCCCTAAGGTAGGAGATAACAAAGATAGTTCGTAAGTTATAATTACCTTCGAACTTATTAGAATTAAAGTTAAAGTAGATGTCTATTTAAAGAAGGAATAAGTCGAGTTCCTTTCGCTTCTTATAATACGTATCTAGTATCTTAACTTTAATAGACTTAAGTGCTTCGACCTTATAGAGCTCAGGGGTGTCTGGTATACTAACATTGTCATCGTTCCTAGTTAACTATATACCAGTAGGTGTTCTTCCAGTTACACTTCTAGATGTTCTTACAACGTTGACTTAACTAACATTTAGGCTAGCTACTATAGCAGGAGTTGCTAGAGCTATAGCAACTGAACTTCTAAGTAGATGCTTAAAGTATAATAAAACTTAAATAAACTAAACAAAGATGACTAAGTCTCGAAGGTTAGTATATAGGTAAGAAGTATAGATATGCTAGGTTGTTTACTTAGAAGTGAACTTGTTACTTATATTAAAGATATTAAATAAGATGATAAGATTAATAACTAAAGTTAAGCACGAAGCTCCTATCTAGATAGCAGACGTGCTAGTATATATAGAACCTTCATCCCACGTGCTAGCCTGCTAGACAGGTCGCTCCGTCGCTGCTAGACTGCTAGACCTGTCGCCCCGTCTAGCGAACTCTCGTCACGTGATTATAACCAAAGGAAATCCCTGGATCGCTTAGCTAACCTAACCGATCCCTATCTACTATAAGAGTATTCCGATAGTGCTTAACCTGTCAGGACGCCGCCTGGTCTTCACTCATCACGTGTGCACGTGATTCGTGACATGAGGAAAGAGAAGAAAGTAACAGATTCCATTTCGAAGGGACGAGAAGTGTATCTCTCGTGCTTAGAACGTCCAACAGCACGCTCAGCCATCTCACCGTTCTCAAAGTCTAGAACAGTAACAGGTTTTTCCCATTTGGGCGACAATCGAGAGTAAGTACGGTTCTTGAACCTTGCTGAAGTGGAATACCAAGAAGAATATGCATAACCTCCTGGGCAGACCAGTCACGTTCGCCAACAAGACGATTCATCACCTTCGAAACGAGTGAGAAGAGGTGATTAAAGCTGTGCATAAAGGGAATCATCTCCTGAACGATTTCTCGATAGGTTTGAGATTGGACTTCCTCTTTGGTGCAATACTTGGCCAAATAATTGAGAACAGCCTGGGAGCTGGTGCATAGCGTGAAATCAGTATTAGCCTTCCAAGCCATTGTGATAAGAGGTACGTAGTTATTCATTCGATCGTTGTTGCGAATTGGGGAAAACACCCAATGGCTAGGATTTCGTTCCTTATCAACAGATGGAGCTTCCTGATAGTTCCATGGTGACCAGAATCGGCACTGAGGCTCAGTTCCTTCAGGTGCTCCTTTTGGGACGCGGAGGCAGTACTAATTTGAGGTACCTTTGTTGATGCGTGTCACCAAGTGGGGAATATCGTGATACTGCCTATTTGGGTTAGTACCGAAGGTTATAGCAGAAAAGTCCGAAGGTTATAGGGGGAGTCTCGCACACCACGAGATACTATCGGAGTAGCCTGATCAAGTAGGTCAAGAACCATTTCCTCGTCTTCTAAGGTATATTATGCCTGGAAGGAGAAGGGTTCCAGAAGAGAAATTCAAAAAGGTAAGCATATGTAGAAGAAATAATATTCTAGAAGAAATAACATTCTAGAAGACAAAATATTCTCGAAGAGAGAGTCTTCTAAAACTGAGATATTTCTAGAACCAGCAGTATTCTTGAAATTGTCTTCCGGAAGAGAATTTGTTCTAGAAACTTTCTTCTAGAAGAGCCTATCTTCTGGACGTAGCTAGCTTCTGGCAGACTGTGCCCAGAAGATAGAAGACCCATAGATTCAGGATAAATTTTCCCTTTCGCTGGTTCTGCTTTAGTCTACGAACATGAGCAACTGCTGCTTTAACCTGAGCTGAGGGTGAGCATGCCGGAGCAGATCCTGAGCAGAGCAAGTAGAGCCTGAGTAGAGCCTAAGTCAGCTTGCACACCATACGGAGTAATACGGGTCCGATTTTAGTGCCTTGTGTGCCCCGGCTACAGTTTCCTATCCGAGTTTTAGCAGGGCACCCGATCTACTCCCCTTACAAGGGTTGCAGCCTGAGCCTATTTGGAATCCACAATAGGATCGATATAGAAAGTGGATAGCCCGCGGAAGTGCCCAAATCCCTTGAAAATACTCCGTAGCATGCCGTATAATAATTCTGACTGAAGAGGAAATCCAAGCGCGTTTTGGCTCCCGACCTAGACTATATATTCCTTTATTACATTAACGTCTCGTCTCTTTTAAGAGAAGAAGAAGGACGCTTCGCTCTCTCGCTCTCTTCTTTACGGTTTTTCTCTACGCCTCAAATTAAAGATTCTGAGTATATTGAAATTAGTCTTTTTTGGTATAAGTTTTGCGCTGGAACGCACGTCAAATTGCAACGCTTTACCTAATACCTAAGTCCCCTTCTTAGCACGTTTCAAAAAGTATATCCTTACTTACATAACCAAACTATCTATTTCCTATTCCCACGTAAGCTCTCCAGCAACTTCGTGTACAGAGTGCGCCTTTAATCCCCTATCGAGCTCTCCAGCTCAGCTTCCCGCGTGCAGCGCGCCCTTCAACTTGTTGATTATAGGTATAATAACCTAGAAGCTTCTATATGGATTACAAAGGTATGGAGGAAGCTATTTATCAGAAGATGCTTCTAGAAGATGGATCAAGGTCTATAAATAAGGGCACTTCTCACTGTAGAATAGGTAGTAAGCTAAGAATACAGATCAAAAGTCAATACAACTCCCTGTCAGGCTTCTTCCTCCCTGGTAGGCTCAGAGGCTTGCACAGGACAGCTCTTCCGCTCCCTGGGCGAGGACGTCTCTTATTTCTATTGCTCTTGAAGCCGCATCATGACTGCCAGTCTGACTCTGAACAATGCAACTCAAATACCTGCCCTTCCGTAACAATGCCAATTATCCTTGCCTTCAGACTTCTCCAGTCATTCATAACACAGCTACTAACCAGAATAACCTTAACAACGCAACGTCCAGCTTCTCCTAAACTTGCCAGTCGACAAAACTTGTATATGCACTCTTCCCAATCGCCACGCATGAGATCAGCCCGATCAATGATCAAGGTGACATTTTCGAGGGCTAAGAAGATCTCAGCGAGAACATCTAAGACCAAACCCTCCTCTTTTCCCCACTGAAGACCGTCCATCTTTCTCCATATTGACTTAGTGAATGTCGAGTCTAGCGAAGACGGCATTGTCTCGAGGATCTGAAAAATAAGATGATTGAGCATAGAAATGAACCTATCCCCTTTTCCGTTCGTATCCATGACTTGACAGCAGTGGAAAGCAACGGCTTCGCCGGCGTGCCGGAAGTCTTGGGATAATCGCAACACGAGCGGCGAGAACCAACAAAAATGTGTCAGGCATATCGCTTCGCCCCGAATGAGGAGGAAGGACGATTGTTGAGTACGACTCCAACCCAGGTATGCCTCAGACCTTTGCAGCTCAGGAAGTCTGCTGGTAGGGTCTTGGCGATGGCTGTCAAATGTGGCGTTAAGTCGAAGTTGATAGTCGTTGACCGCCTCGGTGACAGATTGGTGGTCTGGTAGAATCCTTGTGCAAAACTTTTCCAAGTGAGCGTCCCATTGGCTCTTTTGTAAATCTATTATCCGCCATAAGCAGGTATATTTGTAGTTTGAATTCAAGACTTACCTCTGATCTCTTTCTCGACCTTTGTGTGACGAATGTTCATGTCAACTACGGTCTTCTGCACCTCATCAATACCCTGGTCCACATGATACAGCCGTATGCTGTCTAATATGGCACTTTGGTCCTTGATGCTTTCCATTGCGGCGGCAATTTCCGTCAAAGTCTCTTCAAAGATGCTTGGAGGGTTCACGACCACACTCCATAACCTGCCTAGTTTGTGTCAGAACTGCTAGGAGCAGACTATGAGTCTAGTACTTACCCAAGCTTGATTTGAGATAATAACACGTCGCATATCTCGCGAAATCAATCCCTACTTTATATGCTTCCGCGAGAGAGGTCTTCATTTCCGGAGTCGGATGTATTTCCTTTAACACTTTAAACCGAGAATATTGTTTGCGAAGCTGCTCGAGTACCTCGCTGATTCTGTCATCTCTCTTCTGCTTGTTCACCGCAACCTTCAGAGATTTAGCAGCCTGAAAGTCGAATTTAGATACTTTTCACTCACGACAAGTAATATTGAAAGAGTTTTGTACGCTGTCTCGGCATACTCGCCACCGCTTGTACGCATGACTTCAACGATACCTCCATAGGCATCAATATAGGCGCTGAATGTTGATAAAAATCGAATGGTTTTCTGGGAAAGCTGCCGGGCTTTCCCCCGCTGTTCGAAGCGGTTTCGGGCGGCATTTGCGTCATTGAGATGCCGGCGCAGAACCTCCTGAAATGCATCGCAGTTGACGACGTCTAGTTCGGTTGCATGTTCCTCGCACAACATTCTGTATGTAGAGGATTTCCAGAGCCTTTTCGAGAATGTTTCACACCCTATGACGGCCTGATGTGCCGGCGCACATAATTCGCTGTTGAAATAAGCCCATCAAATTTGACCTATGGAAACTGACGTAAGACTGCACCTGTTGTTTTCCTTCTCGCTACCCGTAAACCTATCCGCAGTGACTGCTTGCTCACCAAATATTGTCGATATTGCCATTTCGCTTGGTTTGGTCATGCTTCTAAACGTACTGTAGGACCGGCTTGTCAGGTGTAGGGGATGCTGACTTCCGTAACAAATTCTGTTCATGCAGCGGGTGATGGTGAATATGCCACTGAACCACATAAGCAAAGGCTCACATAACTCTTAAACAGGTTTAAGAGTTATTATCCACACGCTTTAATACGTCAGTCATGCAGTCTCACGTGTCAGCAATGACAATTCCACTTCCCGCCAGAGCCTTCGTGTATGTGGCGTACTTTGGCCTCGTATTTCTCGACCTCGAGGAGAAAAGCCGAGCAGCTGAGCGAACAACCAGTAAAGATGGACCACGAAGCTAGTCTTATGCAGCTGATTCGCCTTGGGCAATTCGTGGTGGCCAGGGCGCGTACAGAGCCTTGCCAGTCTGCCTTGCCCACTCAATTGCTGGGCGGGCTGCGACATGCAAGAGGCTTCCCAAATTCTACGTGCCGGGCGTCCTCAACCAGTTCCATCGGGCAGGATTACCCCATGAGAGCGATTAATGATACTGCTAGACGCAAGAGATAAGAGACAGGCAAGTCAGCTGTAATAAATTACGCAATCCCCTTACCGCGTTATATTTGTAGCCTTCTCTCCCCTTATGCAGCACGATCTTCAGGCTTTGAGAAAGTGCGAACCCTAAAGACCAAAAAGCGTTACAAGCATAGAACCACCGCATCAATGGCCCAGAACAGAGACGCAGTTCTGCTGATGACTGGCAAAACATCATTGATTGAAGAAACTCAGCAACGGTATATTGACGCCCTGGAAAAAAGGATCTCTTGTCTGGAATCGCGGGCCAGAAATTCCAAACAGGTATATCATACACGGCAATTTGCAAGCCCATAATTGCTAACTGTGCGCTCTTTCCAAACCAAGCCTCAGGATATTGCGGACTCACCTGTTGGCCTCGAAAATACGTCATCAAGCGTAGTACCGGATATCGAACAACCTCCCAATACATCTGTTGGTCCCCTTTTGTCCCATAAATACTGAGACTCAGTCAGAACTTTAATTCGGGTCACAGACACACAAATCAACCGCCACGAACGACTCCAAGAGCGACTCCCGGAAGGAGAGCAAGGAGTACGCCAATTCAAAACATCTCAAAGATGCTGTGTCTGTTCAGGCTTATTCCAGATTTTTTGGGAAGGTTAAGATAGTGGCGAGAAGATACTCGAAGGACGAAGATGGGAAAAAAGAAAAACCAGTGGGCGAGGAAGAGGTCATCAGTGACGTCCAATCCACCATCTTAGCAGACGCTGCACACCGGAACAAAACTACCACAGAACAAGGGAAACAGCGCCAGACCACCACAGCGCCAATCACCTTTACTCTAGGCATTGACGACGACGGCTGTGTTTTCAAGGCGAATGTAAAAATCAACGATTCAGAACTCCAGGCAATGGTTCAGATCTTCTTTGCGCAATATCCCCGTTTTGGCCCAGACCTCGCGGTGTTCAGTATCGACAGCCCATTCGAACCATTCATTCAACATTGGCGAGACCTTCAGGCGTTGGCGAAGTGTGAAGAAGGCCATAGTGCGGTCCTGCAATTCCGAAAACGGCTGCAGCGCTTCAGAGTATTAAGCCCGGACTTGATAGGGTGGCCACAACGCCTTCTCGACCTTATAAACAGCAACGATAGCATCGAGCGTATGAGCACGAACCTCGGAACGTTGCTGGAATTGATCCATGAGGCCGTTAGAGGACGAGCGGGCGAGCGTAGTCTGTCCAGAATTCTGGAGGAGGATTTGTCGGTCGACCAGGACGTTGTCAGCTTCGACAATCTGTGGACCATCTACAAACCAGGTGATATCGTCATCTCGCATCTATTCTTGGGTGAACCCCAAGCCTTCATTGTCCATGAGTCCATGGAGTCCAGGATGGAGTCCGGGATGGAGAAAACTGGCATCACACGGTATTGGGGGCTCGTTTGTTGGTCGTACGATTGGACCGGGAAAACATTCAGAAGAGTTCAGGTTGAGCTCAGAGTTGAGTCTTTCGAGGGAGCCAGGAAAGTCCAGTCACTCTCGGTGTGTCCGGTCAAGTATCTTTCGGAGGCTGAAAAAGACAACATGGAGCAGCGAGGACGGAACTTCTGGGAAATTTGCCTTAGAGCAAAAGGGTCACGACTATTCCAATACTCTGGGGATGCTATTCTGAGGGCCAGTGGTATTGGAAAAGTCAGTCTGGTAGGATGCCAAATCCACCAAACGATGAGAGGAAATTGCTGACCTTTACTTTACAGACGCGAGCCTTGGAAAACGACGAGGACCTGGATAAACAGTTGTCTCCATGGCACACGTTGGAAAAGATTTTTCGCGAAGCTCTTCACGGTCCGGATTTCACGAACACAACAATCGTCGAAGTAGATAAATCTCGCCTGAACATTCAATGATCCAATGTGCTAACAAGATCTCAGATCGATGGCGACGAACAGGTCATGATTGATACGCTGTCATTCAAGCAGCACGGCCCTGGCAAGCACTACAATCAGATGCCTATGGGAAAAGTACGATTCTGGAACAAGGTCAATGATTGTCGTTGCTCTATATGCCAACAGAACTTTGTCTTGAATGAGAACCAAAAACCGCACTACGACCTGGAGCCCGGTAACTTTGGGGAGGGGTTCGAAGACTCGACACAATATCTAATCTGCCCACCTAGAGTTTTGGGCTATCATCTCTCCAGGAAACACTGGGTAGAGCTGAATGTCAATGACGTAAAGAAGGTCGAGCGGAAGATTGACACAAGTGCTTTTGATCAACTTCAGATGGACTCAATTAAGTCCAAGGAGCTTCTCAAGAAGTTGGTTATGAGCCACTGGAGCAGGAATAGGAGCGACAACAAGGGTAAAATGCAAGATCTCATGAAAGGGAAAGGTCAAAGCCTTGTGATCTTGCTATATGGTAAGACCCAGATGAGCGACTAGTAATTGTAAATCTAATAACCCTAGGTCCACCCGGAGTCGGAAAGACATTGACGGCTGAGAGTGTGGCCTTGGCTACCGGCAAGCCCCTCTTGTTTGTCAGCGTCGCTGATATTGGGCTGCAACCCGAGAAAGTCGAGGAAAACCTCGTCCACGTTTTTAGACTTGCTGCATCATGGGAGGCCATAATTCTCTTGTAAGACTTTCTCTGTATGATGGCCGTTGATGTGCTAAATACTGCGTGTTAGTGATGAGGCAGACGTCTTTCTTGAGTCACGATCTGGAGACACTGCAAGTTTTGTAAGGAACGCGCTCGTTTCGGGTAAGTTGTTTTAGTCACGTATGAAGCACGGAGAGCTAATGGTATCCGAAGAACTTCTGAGGGTCTTGGAATACTACGATGGGATGTTGATTCTTACAACCAACAGATTAAGAAGGTTTGACCACGCCGTCATGTCAAGAATTAATCTCGCCATTCGATTCCCAGAGCTCAGCCACGAGCAAAAGAGAACAATTTTCTTGAACTTCGTTGGCCAGCTAGATGAGGATGCTACCGCCGACCTAGCCCGGATCGAGGCATGGATCAAGGACGATGACACGCGAGAGCAACTTGATGGACTCAACGGCCGTCAGATCCGCAATATTTTATTCTCTGCGGCTAAGATGACCTCGCAGCAGGAAGGCGGGAAACTCAACTTGGAGGCCATCAAGCAACTTGCTCAAGCAACAAAGAGATTTGCGCAAGAAATTCGCGCTGATATGGAGGCATCTCGTGTCAAGAACGAGCCAAGCTATCGCGCAATGTAGCCGAGCCATCGCAACTAGACTCCAGCACTTCTATCTCATCCCTAATCGCAGTCCGGATGTTTGACGGGGAGGAGTAATAAAACATGAAATTGCGACTCAAGTTGTACATCTTCAAACGTAATCGGTGTAGCCTTCCCCTGTTTCTTTGTGGGGGGGGGCGGTGACGCACTGACTTACGTTACTCTCCTCAAGGGCATTCATGTTAAACCCAGGCAAAGCACTAGGTATTTTTTTTTTGGAAAGTGTCCACTTTGGGTTCCCTGGGAATTTGTTTGGGCTCCTTGAGCAACGTCGTCAAAACTTGACAAAACTGATGTGAGAGAACAGAGGTCAGATCAAGTGTGATTGGCTAAAAAGCGAGAAGCCAAAACACGTGATGATGTGGTAGATTTTGCTCAGGATGCTCAGGTTAGGGTTAGGGTTATTAAAGACTTAGAATTATTCTTTCTCTTCTTCTTTTACTTTACTTCTTTAAAAGCTTTTATAATTATCTTAATCTTTTATTACTTTCTTAAGATATTACTATAAATAAGTTAATATTAAAGTTACTAAAACTATTAATTTACTAAGCTTAGTAAGAAGTATTATATATATTAATAATAAATAACGTGGTTTATTAGGACTCGGATTATATTAGGAACCGGATCAATTTTAGCGAATTCCTAACCCTCTTCCTTTATAACGCGTTTTTTCTACTATATATTATATTAGTTATTCTATAGGAATCAAAAATCATTCTAGCTATTAAGGCTATTCGAACATCTAAAAAGCTAAGCTGTCGGAAGGCTGCAAAGCTCTATAGAGTGCCCTTTTCTATACTAAACAGTAGAATAAATAGCTGAACTACTCTCTCTAAGCGACGGCTAGTAAACGTTAAATTGTCTAAGCTAGAAGAGGAAGTAATTATTTAGAATATACTTGATCTAGATTTAAGAGGGTTTATACCCTGGCTAGGTAGTGTAGAAGATATAGCGAATTATATACTTGAATTACGAGAGGGAAAACGTGTTAGTAAGCTCTAAGTACATCGATTTATATAACGATAACCAGCTCTTAAGACGCGTTTTAATCGCGTTTATGATTTCTAAAGAGCCTTATGTAAAGATTCTAAGCTAATTAGCTCGTGGTTCTAACTAGTTGAAAATATAAGAGTAAAATACAGTGTTTTAGACTATAACTTCTATAACTTCAACGAAACCGAGTTTATAATAGGTGTAATTTGCCCTGTAATAGTTATAACCTATGTAGATCGACGTGGCAGAGGTAAGGCAGTTTAGCTAGAGAATCGGGAATAGGCTATAGCGATTGCTTATATTAATAGTAAAAGCTAGAGTGTCTCTCTATTTCTAGTAGTTTAGAGTAAGAACTACCTTTTAAATTAGTATATAGACAGCGGCCTCCTACTTAACTAGGTTATTAAACCGATAAGTAACGGATAGATAAATAATAAGACAGGTCTAGAATAGCTAAAACACTTTAATAAACATACTACTACTTATATAAAGAGTCTATATTAAATACTAGTATTAGATAGGTATAAGAGTTATAAATCAGCTAAGTTCTAAGAGTATTATAAGATATATAATATTATAACTCTTAGACTACCTTCTTATTCGTTCTATCTAACCTAGTTACTTAATATTAGGTACTTTAGTATATTAAAGCAGGCGTATAGTCGATAGATTAAGACGTTTATCAAAGTCTATATTAACTATATTACGAAGGTAGAGTTCTTTCTAGCCTTTATAGTAGTATATAGAGAATCTATAATAGCCTAAAACGCTTAGGCTAGATTCTACGAAGCTAGCTTAGTACTCTTTAACTTATAAGTAGTACTTTTAAAGCTTGATATAAAGTTACGAACTCTAACTCCTTCTAGACCCTCTACTACTAATACTAATCCTTAGGTCTTCTAGGCCTCTTCTAACCTAACTAAAGCTCTTTCACAAATAATACTTGTTTAAAATCGAATTACCCGTTATTAAGAGAGCTTGCTAACTCTAATCTTCGAGACAGTTGCTATATTAGCTAAGAGTATAGAGCGAATAGCTTATAAGATAACTCTTCTGTCTACTAAGATACGTACTCTTTAAGCAGCTAACGAAGCCTTAAGCAAACGCTATAGAGCTAAAAAGACTCGTGTCTATTAAGAGAGTATACTTATAATAGAAGATATATAGGATATTATAGCCTAGAAGAATATAGATAAGCAGATACGACGCGACGTATATACGGCGGAGGGTAGTTATAAGAAGGGTTAACTGTCTAGGTAATACTATAGAATCTGTAGAAAAGCTAGTTATATTTATTTATTTATTTCTATTTAACGTCAGGCGGAGTCTAGATCGCGTGGTCTAGGTCCTAAAAAGTCTCAAAAGAGGGCAAATGACGCTAGGGAGGTGCCCTAGGCTACAGGGGGTGTAAACGAGTAAGCTAATTTACAAGAGATAGTTTAAAGAGATGCTCTACTTTCGGAACAGCTCTTATCCTTAACTAGTTTATAGAATCAGGGAAAGACAAAGGAGATATATATAAAAATAGAAAAAGAAAGGAAAAGAGAGTTTTAACTATCTCGAGGGATAGATCTTTGTAAAGAACTTAGTCTTAGAATAGACTTTGTTAAAAAGCTTCTTATAACCAGGTCTGAATAGGAGTTGAGGATTTCCCTCTGCCTTAGCTCTTTGTTCTTTGTAAGCCTGTAGAAGAGTAGGTGGAATTGTGCTTTAGCCTTTTTATATTTGTAATTCCTGGATTCTAGTAACGTATTAAGGTGGTGGAATTAAAGGTGGTATACTATAAAGTCTCTATGACTAGTACGAGCTGTAATAAGCCGAGCTAGGACCTCTCTTAGTAGCTAGAGAGTTCTAGGTTTCGAGAGCTAGGAAGTAAGACCTAGCCTCTTATAGATATCTGGGAGTGTTGTCTGCTAAAGCTTGTTCGCGAGCTTAACCCCTGTCTCTTTAACTTCTCTCTTAAGTGTAGTAGTATAGAGTAAAGAAGGGCTAGGGGGGGGTGTTCGAGCCGCTTTCTCTATAGCTTTGTTAGTAATTTCATTCCCTCGAATTCCTATATAACTAGGGCACTACTGTGTCTGGATCTTCCCTGGGTATAGCTAAGTAAAGTCGAATACCTTATTAAAGGTTTCTTACGAGGTGCCGCAGGATCGGTGGGTTAGCTATAGTGTAGCCTCGAGGTTATCGAGGCAAATCTAGCACTTTGTAGCTAAGGACTAAAAAGGGGATGCGAGGGCAAGCTTAAGACTGTGTAAGGCGGCTCTCGCTTCTATATTATATATTTCTAAGGTTTTGCTAAAAGGGAAGAGCTTTGTGTTTAAAACAACCCCTCCTCTTATAAGGCATACGCCTCCTCCTGTGTTTTTATTGTCTAAGCGAGAGCCGTTGGTAAATACAACTAGGTCTGTAGGCGGAACAGAGGCGAGGAATTCAAGGAATTCGGCTTTGTAAGAGTCTTTATTACCGCTAGGGCTCGGGCTGGCTACTTTGAGAAGACGGGCTTGGCGGTTGAACCCTCTACTCTACGAGGGGTCTTGAATTAGATCGACTTCTTCTGAAGGGGGGAGAGGTTTAGAAGAGCGGTAAATAAGCCTAGCCTTTAAGCAAGGGTTATTTATACATCGCTTAAGCGGGTGTGCCGAGTCGAGTCGACGAGTTCTAGCCTCAAAAGCTCCGCTTTTTACTATAAGAGCAATTTCAGCGGCTAGGAGGCCAGATTCCATAAGGAGTACCGAGGTAGGAGTGGTTTTATAGACTGGGAGGATGATCCTAGCACACTTTGTAACTACTCTATCTAGGAGAGTCAGGTGGCGGCCGATCTGGTTATTTATAGTGCCTGCTTAGCCTGTTTTCGTACGACCAGGGTACTAGGTCTTGTGCCTAAAATAGGCGATTGAGAGGATATAAGCAGTGACTGCTTGTTTTAGCAGATACGAGGGGGATCCTCTTACTATGTTTGTTGTTCCTTTAAGAGCATTAGCTATAAGTGTAGCCTTGCTAGCTATTCTTTTGACGTGACTATAAAAGGTGAGGCGGGGGTTGAAGAAGATGCTAAGCCACCGGAGTTCCTATGTAGGCTCTATTGTCTTTCCTTCAACTATAATAGCAGGGGGGGGCCAGATGCCTCTCCCTCTTTGTTTCCTTTTATGAGAGAAGTGGATAAGTTCTGATTTTTCAGCGTTAAAGGTAATACCCTCGTCTGTGCCCTACTTAAGTGCGCTTGCTACCTGCTTTGCCAGGTCCTTGACATTCCCTGCCTTTGAAGGCCCGAAAGCAAGTAATCTAATGTCGTCGGCGTAGCTGAATCTCTGTACTACTGGGAGAGAACTAACTCCTAATCTGAAGAGGGGCTGGATATAGAGTATAAAGAGGATCGGTGAGATAGGCGAGCCTTGTAGAAGGCTATACTGAAGCGGGGTAGCGTCGCCTACTTCTCTATTAAGCTTTACTTTTACTGATCTATTAGTTAAGAAAGAGGAAACCTATTCTACGAAGTAATGCGGCTATACGTTAGTAAGCTCTAGGTATATTAATTTATATAATAATAACTAGATCTTAAAACGTGTTTTAATCGTGTTTATGATTTCTAAAGAGTCTTATATAAAGATCTAGAGCTAATTAGTACGTGGTTTCGACTTATTACGAATATATAAGCGAAGTATAGAGTTTTAGACTACGACTTTTATAACTTTGATAAAACCGGGTTTATAATAGATATTATTTGTTCTAGAATAGTTGTTACCTATATAGATTAGTATAGTAGAGATAAGACAGTTTAGCTAGGTAATCGGGAATAAGCTATAGTAATTGTCTATATTAATAGAGAGGGCTAGAGTATTTCTCTATTCTTAGTAGTTTAGAGTAAGAACTATCTCTCTAATTAGTATACTAACAGCGGCCTCTTATCTAACTAGGTTATTAAACTAATAAGTAATAGTTAAATAAATAATAAAATAAGTCTAGAATAGTTAAAGTACTTTAATAAACATACTACTGCTTATATAAAGAGTCTCTATTAAATACTAGTCTTAGATAGATATAAGAGTTATAAATCAGCTAAGTTCTAAGAGTACTATAAGATATATAATATTATTACTCTTAGACTATCTTCTTATTTATTCTATCTAATCTAGCTACTTAATATTAGATACTTTAGTATATTAAAACAGGTATATAGTCGGTAGATTAAGACGTTTATTAAGACCTATATTAACTATATTATAAAGGTCGAGTTCTTTCTAGCTTTTGTAGTAGTATATAAGGAAATAATAATAGTTCTAAACTATTAAGCTAGATTCTATAGAGCTAGTCTAGTGCCTTTTAACTTATAAGCAGTGCTTTTAAAGCTTAACGTAAGGTTATAGACTCTAACTCTCCCTCGGCTATCTAGTGTTAACTCTCTCTCTTAAGTATTCTAGACCTCTTCTAATCTAACTAAAACACTTTTATAATTAACTCTTATATGAAATTGTATAGCCTATTACTAAGGAAGCTTATTAACTCTACTTTTTTAAACAGTTACTACGTTAGTAAAGAGTATAGAGTAAATAGTATATAAGATAACTCTTTTATCTATAAAAGTCTATACTCTTTATATAGTAAATAAAGCTCTAAGTAAATACTATAGAGCTAAAAAGACTTATATCTATTAAGAGAGAGCACTTATAATAGAGGATATATAAGATATTTTAACTTAGAAGAATATAAATAAGTAAGTATAATATAATATATATAAGATAGAGATTAGTTATAAGAGGTAACTTTCTAAGTAGTACTATAGAACTTATAGAAAAGCTAGTTATAATATATAAACTTATTAAGAAGTTATAAATATATCTAGTTTATTAGATTCTAAGAGTAATAATTAATTTAATATATTATAGTTAATTTATTTAAGTATAAAGTTTTATATTAAGAAAAAGTAATTAACTTAGTAATATAATCGACTTACTAATAAACTACGTTATATAACTTTCTATTTATTTAAAGCTTTTCTAGTTATATTTCTAAAGTTACTACTTTCTAAGATTATAACTCTCTTTTAATTAAATTTTATAATCTTATAACGTGTATATATAGCGAACCGGCTAAACAAGCGAACCGGCTAACTGAAAACACACCTAAAATCGCGATTTTAACATTTTAATATCTTTACGAATTGTTGATTAAAAATTTCAAAATTAAAACTTTGATTTTATTACTATATAAATATAAAAGTTATAAAATGTAAGACTGAGGCTAATTTATATTAAAAAGTTATTAAAAGAAGAAGAAAAAAGACAAGATTATAGGGGTATTTTTAAGCGAATCGCTAAGTGTCGGTATAATCAGAGTGAATAGCACTCCACGTGACCTTCTCGCTTAAGGTCTATTTAAGTAGACAGAGCAGCTAACTTTGCTCTGTATGCACGAACGATAATATACTCTTTTTGCATCATGCTATTGGCCACCAAGTCATACCAACACTGATCAGTGTCGCGCGCGCAGATCAGAAAAACTGGCTATACGTATCGCGGTTCTCGGAATCGTAAGCTTACGTACAGTTACGTAGTTGTGCAAAGTAGACTCCTCTTCTCGGAAGAGACTCCTTCTACTGGTTACACCCCCGACAATACCACTGCAAACTCTTGGACTTGCAGTACAGTTACAACAATCCTTGCAACCTCTCCGAATTGCAACACCCTTACAACCTTGCAACCTCTCCGAATTGCAACACCCTTACGACCTTGCAACCTCTCCGAATTGCAACACCCTTACAACCTTGCAACCTCTTCGACTTGCAATACAACCAATACAACCTTGCAACCTCTTCGACTTGTAATACCACCCTTCTTGCAAACGCCCTTGCGACCGCTCTTGAACCTTTAGAACGGCTATTGTGCAAAGACAATTCACCCGATTTTGATGACTCATAAGCATCAAAAGAGTGACTTACACAAAAACAAAATTACGAAACAAGATTACGACGTACTATTCACCTAGTACTAGACAAGATATTATCCACTACTTTAAGCACCGATAACTTTGTCGACGCCCTCGATACTATCGACACCATGGCACAACCATAGTGGGTTGAAGACAAGGAAGCCACGGCTTATATGAGCACAAAGTTAGAGGAATACGATGTCGATGACATAGACGACGATTATCTATGGGAGATATATCTTATGGACTTTGACGAATGGCCTGAATCGAAGTTCGTAAACATAGGAAGAAACACCCTTATTAAGATGTGTAAGCTACTACGTAATAGAGGCGTGTGGGTAGAGACGGATGGACATAAGGCGATTATGTCAAAGGCACTTTATAATACGTCTCGAGAACTTGCAAAGCCTAAATGGCCGATCCAGGAATTAAGAGATCAAGTATATAAATCGTAAACTTAATTACGAGAGATGGCTGCGAGATATAAGTATATTGAAGAACACCCTGACCGATTCCTTGTGCTTCTTCTAGGATACTAGAACCCTTCCAACGCCTCTGCGAACAATGTAGCAGTTGTAGCTAATATTCCTATCCCTGTAACTCCACTAGCAGCTTTTGTAACCTAGAACACTTTTGTAACCTAGAACGCTTTTGCAACCTAGAACGCTCTTGCAAGCCAACCAGCTATAGGCAGCTATTCTGGCAATAGCCAGATGGGCAACCCTGCTTTTGCACTCAGTAACCTTATGAAGTCATACTCGGACGAACAAAAGTATGGCAGTAAGGGAGACAACTTCAAGCTTAAGTCGAGAATATTTAAGGATATGTGTAATCGTTGTGGCATATTACCCTTGGTATATAACCTTGCCTTCCTAATTATGCTTAAGGGTTAGGCATCGAACCACTTTTACACTAGCGTCTTTAAGGAAGGAACAGATCAATCGTACGAAGTTCTTTCTACTGCTATCCAATTATACTTTGAGGATGAGCTATACTTAAGAGGTCAATCCTCTAAGTAGAATCGTATCACATTCTTACGAACCAAAGCTAAGCCGGAATATTCGGAAAAGACACCCAGCCAGTGCTTTAAGGACATGCTATCTAAATTGGAAGAACTTCGCTATGGACTTCCTGAGGATATGTAAAGCGATGAACAATTAGCTAATAAGCTGCTTATTACATGCGAGGAAGCACCAGAATGCCGAAGTATATGCTCGACCTTACCGTAAAACTCGTTACTTCAAAGCACTATTACCCTTTTAAGAAGCTCCATTCGTAATTACGAAGTAAGCCACGTATCAAATGCTAAGACTTTAATGACCGATTATCACTTCCACAAGTATAACAATTCTAGTAACTCTTATAGTAACTCTTACAACTACTACTATAAATCTAGAAAGAATAATAAGTGTTATATATGTGGAAAGGAAGGCCACCGATCCTAGAATTATATTTAAGAAGAGTAGGATCGTCACTTTGCTAAATAGCAAAAGAATAACAGAACCAACTTCTGTGGAAAGGATAGTAGCTTTGTTAAGAAGATCTACTGTACTTATATCGCTAATGTCGAACGTATAGAAGAAGAAGATATAGCTGAAACACTTTAGACGATGATAATAGAGGATGGTGGAAGTGATTCGGATAGTAACGTTATCTACTACGAGGTTATCTACTACTTAATTACTTCTATCGGATATATCGATAATTTAAGCGCCTAAACCCTTACCACCAGTTTAATAAACTTGGCATAAGATTACGCTTTTAGTGGATTTATTCCACTGCTAATTCCGGATGCTACGTCCTATAAATTCACGGAAGAAGTGTTTATATCTATAGCTAAGAAGTATGTACGAGATCACTTCTTTGGAGTTATGATCGATACCGGCGTAGGAGGGAAGTCAAGTGTAGGATACGAGCAGTACTTGGCGTATGCTAAACACGTCCAGAATATTCCTATTAACGAGAGCACCAAGGGCTAGATTAGTATATAATTCGGTAAAGGCTATGCCGCCTCCTTAGGATCGATCACAATTAGTATGCTGATCGGCTTTGCGGAATTCCATGTTGTACACTTAGATATACTATTTATTATGTGTATTGACGATATAGACCGTTTACACGTCTCGCTTAATAACCTCTAGAACGTCCTTGTTCAGGAAGACGGAAAGGGTTAGGAAGTGGAACGTTTTAGAATTGTACGACGATTCAGACACCCCTTTCTGCTCTGGAATAAGGCTGTATGTAACCTAGTATAAAAGGTGCTAGCGGAGATATCCAATACTAAAGGCACTTCTTGTATAGTATCTACTAAGGATCAATATGTTGCTTAGCGTGCTCGTGGAGCATATTTAGCAATAGTGTCCTAGCCAGAAGCAGCATTCGATTTGTCATATGCTGCCTAGACAACCGATCCACAAGAAGTCGATATTAGCCTTCTTAATAAGCGAATTTAATAGCAAATCGACAATGCTACAAGAGGGCTTAAATACGTTAAATTGGACTAAAACTCGCTTAAATTATACGCCTTTACAGATGGCTCTTTTGCGAATAATAAGGACTTATCGTTATAAATTGGGTACGTTATAGTACTTGTAGATAAGGACGATAATGCCAATATTTTGTATTAGTCTTCTACTAAGTACAAAAGAGTTACTCGCAGCGTTTTAGCCTTAGAATTGTATACAATAAGCTTCGGATTTGATGCTACCGCTTCTATTAAATCAACCTTGGAAAGCATCTTAGGCTTTAAGGTCCCGCTTATTGTATGTACTGATTCGAAGTCTATTTACAAATGTATGGCCAAATTAGGCACCACCAAGGAGAAACGCTTAATGATTGACGTCATGTACTTGCGAGAAGCATATAAGTTAAGAGAGATCGACGAAATTAAGTAGATCGATGGTAAGAGTAATCCAGCGGATGCTATGACTAAGAAGGATTGTTGTAACGCCCTACAAAAGCTAATCGATACTAGTAAGCTGGATATTAAGCTTATGGAATGGGTGGAACGGAATGAGGGATAATGAGACCTCTGAATGGGACGCTCTCATTGGTCGAGGACATGGAATAGAGGGCTATGATTGGCTGGACGAGATGAGAGATTTTGATGATTTTTGGGCAGTAACTTCCACCGTTTTAAAGAAGTGCCAGTGTCGGTATAATCAGAGTGAATAGCACTCCACGTGACCTTCTCGCTTAAGGTCTATTTAAGTAGACAGAGCAGCTAACTTTGCTCTGTATGTACGAACGATAATATACTCTTTTTGCATCATGCTATTGGCCACCAAGTCATACCAACACTAAGTAAAATCATATAGCGTCTGAAACTTAGAATTCTAAATATATATATAGTAATGAAATCAAAGTTTTAATTTTGAAATTTTTAATCAACAATTCGTAAAGATATTAAAATATCAAAATCGCGATTTTAGGTGTGTTTTCAGTTAGCCAGTTCGCTTGTTTAGCCAGTTCGCTATACATACACGTTAAATAATATTCTAATAAAGCTCTTAAGTTTTCTAGATTATTAAACAAAGCTTTAAATTCTCTATACTATATAGATATTTTATTATTAATAGTTTAGCTAACTTATAAAAGACCTTAGATAAGGTGTTCTAGTATATTAGAAGAGATAATACTAATCTTATTCTAGCTTTATAGTTATAATCTTAATTCTTTATAACGTGGTTTATCAGCGAGTCGATCATATCACCGAGTCGATTACTAAAAATACATACAAAAAACGTCTGTGCAACCCTAGTAAAAATCAGTAATTCTTAATAAAAATTAATAAAATTAAAAACCTTACTTTATTACTATATATGTAAATAATATTAGAAATCTTAGATACTAACTAATTATAATAGCTAAGTTATTAAAGAAATTAAAAAAAATCTATGAATACAGGGGTAATTTTAAGCGAATCGTTAGTTATAGCTAGTAAGCGTTTAAAAATTTCAATATTACTTATTTATATAGTAATAAAGTAGATTTTTTAATTTTATTAATTTTTATTAAGAATTACTGATTTTTACTAGGGTTGCACAGACGTTTTTTGTATGTATTTTTAGTGATCGACTCGGTGATATGATCGACTCGCTGATAAACCACGTTA